>CABEEJ010001574.1:110144-127965 GCA_901482245.1 Timema douglasi
GGGGGGGGGGGGGCAACTTAAGTGATCTGAGTTCAGGGAAGCGGGACTTACTTTACGGTTCAGAGCCAGTACTGGTTATCAGCAACTTTAGATATAGTAGGGTTGTGGTAGGGAAACATTTTTAATACAAACTATTTTTTTTACATTTTTTTATCACCGCGTCTCACTACCTGTCCAGGTTTGCTTGAAAGGAGAGTGGGAAACCATTTAGGAAAACTACTCTAATTAGACCCAACCGGGATTCGAACTCCAATCTACCCATCATCAGCAGGATTTTTTGCAGCAAACATTGAAAACATTTTACTATATTACTATTATTTTACAACTATTGATATTGTCTACCAATATTGACAGTTACAGATTATATGGCCTGACGTATGAATACATGAAAGTAGACCTATTCACTTTTCTAGTCATAAGATAAGGAAAGCCCTTCCTTTGAAAATTGGACTGTAGACGCTAGGTGTATGTATTTTATTTTAAGCATTCTGTCCTAAGTTAATTTAGTTTGTAGGTCATGTTGTCACCCTCACCTAGTCTTTTTTGGCGGGTGAAGCGGAGGTCGGGTTTCGAATCCTGGCCGGCTATCCTAAAGGGTGTGGTTTTTTCCTATAAGGTTTCCCCGTGTCTACTTCTAAGGAAACGCTGGTACAGTTAATCTAAGCTTTACCTTCGCTCACCGGTAAGACGGCGATGCACCCTCCGTCTAACCACCAGGCCGGGCATGAAGGATGTTTTCGGTAGCTTCCTACTTCCCGAACGAATCCTAAGTTTTATTATGTTAGGTTGGAGATAATAACAGGCCTGGGTGCTTGCCTTATGCAAGTTGATGACGTCACACGGAAGGGCCTGATCTGTTTTAATAGTGCCTAGAAAAATTCCCAAGCCAGCCAATGATGCCTATCCATCAAGTTTATCTAATCGGTCCTCGTATTTCACCTCAAAGCCTTCAACTAAACGAAAACCACCTGAAAAACGAAGAGAAGAGTCGGCTTGCCGAGACGAGAAGAATTTAAATAAATGGAATCAAGATGTTTTTAAAAATGTTCATGATTTCAAAGGTAAAATCAACTCAATAAAAATGCTGTATGGATCTTTTTTACTTTCTCGCTATCTTACAGGTAGGGAAAGTATTGTCATCGTCAAAATAAATCTAATTCAAGATTTTGATGAATATTGACGTTTCATGAACCCCGAATCAAAAAAATTTGTTTTTGACTTTCCGTCAGTCTGTCTGTCTGTACCTCCAACTAGAGCCTAAACTATTTTACCGATCGGACTAAAATTTGGTATCTGGGGTTTTCATAGGGTTGCCCCGAGGGGTTTTGGAATTGGATATCTAACCCTAAAATTAAGGGTAATTTACTGAAGGGCAAAAAGAGAAAAAGTCGATTTTCTCAAAATCAGCTTTAACGATTTTGATTAAATTTCATTTCTAAACATTTATAAATATTCCAAACAAAATGGCTTTTCTAAATATTTCGGCAAAATGACTTTAAGGGCTCCGGTCTGATGGGTAATTTTTTTTATATAATATCTCCTAAACTATTTGAGATATGAAAATACTTATCGTTACAAATATGTAGGTCTCTTTATAATACAAATATTTTACATGAAGCATATTTTTATAAAACCAATAACTTTCAAGCTATACGTAGATATATATTTTTTTTAACTTTTCGAACACAAAAGGTAAAAGTATTGCGACCTCAAAAGAAAATCTAACCTGAAATGTTGATGGATGTCGATGTTTCAAGACCCCCCCAAAACCTAAAAAATTGTCTTTGCAATGACGACTGTATGTGTGTCTGTTTAAACTTAAAATTAAGAGTAGTTTAAGAAAGGGCGAAAAGAGAAAAAATATCGATTTTCTCAAAATCTACTTTAACGATTTTGATTAAATTAGTATCTAGGTGTTGATTAAGATTATAAATAAACTGGCTATTTTCATTTTAACATGACAATGACTTTTAGGGTACTTTACAGAAGCAGAATCTTCTGGATCTCTGCAACTATTTGAGATACTAAATAACTTATTGCAAAATTGTAGTACTATTAAAAATTAAAAACTTTTATATGAAATATATTTTTATAAATCCAACAGTTTCTGAGATATTGGCAAATATATTAATACAATTTTGTGAGCTTTAGTTGTAAAGAGATACCACTTAAGTTTTAACACAATAATTCTACGAAGTATTGACCCTTGTGGACCCAATATTTAAATTTTTTATCGGTCCAAACATACAAATGAGGACATTAATTCTTTAAAAACAAAATTATAAAATTTAAAACCGGGACTAAAAAAAAGGTTAACATAAATATAGTACAATTTATGCATGGGTTTGCTAGTGTATATTATTTTGTTTCACATATATTACGAGTTTTAAGTAAACATCGCCATTTTAAAACAATAGAACGAGAAAGTTCGTGCGAAGTTACGTACCATTTATTTTAAATATGGTCTGAAAATAGTATTCTCATGAAAATTTTAAATACACTGGAGTCGCGATTATCCGGCCCTCCGTATTATCCGGCCTGGTTCTCGGTGTTAAAAAGTGTGTTTTAAAATAAACAAACCAGTACATATCCAACATTTACTGAATTTATAATCTAATCCATTTGACGCTCTATTTTCACTTGTTCTTGCTTTGTAGCCGATGTTCCATTTACAAAATATAAAGTACCATATGGTAAAGATTTTTTAAATTTCCTTGCCATTTAACTCTTGCTGCTACCCTACAATTACTGTATTCCTATTTTACAACAAAATCAGAAAATGGGCAGATTCTATTAAAACAAAGTTAAATGTACTGTGTAAATCTAAAAAAAGTAGACTACCCTATAATGAAAATTATTCACACGCGGAGTCCATATTATCCGGCTTTCCCGTTATCCGGTCAAGAATGCCGCCCGACACTTTAGGCCGGAAAATTGTTTCTCTAGTATTTGAGAAATGTCTAAAGTTATAGTATATGTCATTAAAAATAACCATTAATTTGATGGCTAAATTTTTTACGTAATAATGTGATCATACCAAAATTTAAATGGATTTTGGGATCAGAAATGTTAATTGACAGGTGGTCCAAACTATAATGTGGAGTTCATACACTACCGAGACCCTTTCAACAGGAGATACAATGAAGCATGTGTCTGAAATTTTAAAACTATGTTGTAACGGCATTGAAGAAAATCTCCATTGAACATCAATACAAATATTTTTGGGGGAGAAAATTAATTCGGCAGTTAATAAATAACCCAGATACACAGCGGAAACTTTAATTTGGGGCTGTTATATTTATTTTAGTAACCCAGCGGCATATATCAACCAATAAGAATTTATAATTTTTTGACACTCCCCCACCCTGATTATTTAAAACAATTATCTCAGTCACTAAGAACTGGAAGTTCAGGAATGCCCCATTTCAAATATTTATCTGAAAAAGCTAAGATAATGGAAGAACGTGAAAAAGTCATAAACTTATTACTTGAGGAGATTTATGTAAAACCCTCCATTTCTTATAAAGGCGAGTCAATAGAAGGCTTTTTTGACAATCTTCAGCAAGCTATTACAATGCAAGCGTTTATAATATCATCTTTGCTATCAAAAATTACAGATGTAGTAGCTCTCTACCAGGTTAAAAATCTAACTGCGAATAAACTTTATGAGTTAACTTCGTGTGTAATAAAAACCTTCACTCTATGTGGCTATCGTGTTTTAACATTAATATCAGACAATTGTCCGCCTATAGTTTCAAAAATACGACTAAATTAGATGAAGATACTTTTTTATCTATTGTTTGACTCAGTTCATTTGTTGAAATACATTAGAAAAGATTGAATCACAAGGACACAAAACAAATATTAGTAATACCACCTTCGCCATTTAATCACCTTGAGTCAGAAAGTAATGTAGATTTTAGAGTTACTTTCGGTGATTTGAAAAAAAAAACTTATTTCATAGAAACAAAACCATCGTTAAAACAGCCCTAGCTTTGACTCTAAAGGTATTGTTGCCGACGTCAGTAAAAAAGTAAAATGCCACATAGGTAATCAAATTATTAATTTGACGGAAAAAACATAGCTGGTCTTAAAGTACAGGGTGGGTCGGAAACAAAGACGATATATCCTGAGGAAAGTGAAGGACAACGTGCTGAGGTTTGTCTGACGTCCGGTGGAGGTCACCTCAGTGACATTATGTTCAAAAAGTGAAAAACTAGTATGTGATTTGCTTTTATTTAGCTAATGAGATTTACTTTTCAATTAGAGTGTTAATTTTCAAATTAATAGTCATATAATTGTTTTAGTCCCACCCCGTATAAAAATAGGAATATACAAGAAACAGCTAAATTTATAGAATTAATGTTATCTTGGTGGAAATGCATGAATGTAAAGCATCAAATGAAAGGGAAACATCTAAGGGAGCCCCTTTGTGACCCAATAAGAGATACAAGCCGAACAACTTTGGAATTCCTGGACAATTTCTCCACATGGTTGATAAGTGGGGGAGTGTGATGATTCCTAACACATCACCTTCATCAAACAAGCGTACCGCTAAATTAACACAGGAAACCTACCTAACCCTTCAACACACAACAAAAATAACTATTATTAATGTGAAGTACCTGTTAGGTAATCTTTCAGTTTGGTGTGTGTTATTAGGAAGATTTTAGACTGGTAATTTAGGAACAAGTTTTGGACAGTATCGACAAAATGAGTGGTGGTAACTATCCAATATCTGATAGACACAATTTAGAATCTGAAAGCAAATTGAAATCAATAAGTTTAGTCAAATTTAAATCATCAACATCTGAGTAATTTGAAATAAAGTAATTTCTTTCAAATTTGAACAATTACGAAGAGGAAATATGTGAGTAGGATACAATTTTGAAGAGGTTATTTTTGAGTGTGACCGTGTAGAAGTGAAAACGATTTGATGGTTTTGATTTATATTGCAGGTAATGAAGCAAATAGTGAAGGTGTTCAACTGAAAAACAAAACATGTAAACGTATTTTATTTTGTGACAAAAGTCTTAAGAAATATAATATTTTATCTCAGCCAGCAGTTATTTAAAAATAATATATAAGGGGGTTTTAAGTGGCCAACAGTTAATTATCCTAACCATTGCAGTGAACATGTTCAAGTTCTTCCAGTGTCAGACAAATATGAAAAAGATTTTATCACAGCAAAGAGTCAAAGAAATCTAGTACAAAACTTAACCAAAGAACAATTTAACTGACCATCTTAGTGATAGTGAATGTGAAGTTTCTGTCGATTATATTACTAAAAAGATTATTCGAGTTCTTGCAAATATTCCTAGACAATCATTCCAAACAAAAAAATGAAACCATCGTTGGTTACTCACAAAAAATAAAGCTTCAAACCTAGACAAAGCTTCTTAAAACATTCCTAAACAATGAGATTGGGATGTTGTATCAAGGTAAGAATTTAAAAAATTATTGATTATAAGCTTTACTTATTTAAGAATTAATGTATATATTTGGAATTTTAGTTGTAATTATGTAATAGAATTAGACCGATAGTGTAGGCTATAATATTCCTAGCTTGCGTCTAGCTACTCGACAGCCCTTCACTATGACGTCACGAAATCACAATCCATGCATACCTAACCACACCGTTCCCCTACGGGGTAGGCAAGAAACAGTACATATAGCTAAAAAAAACTCCATACTCAATCCATCCTCACTAACTTTCTCCAACCCTCCCTATCCTTGCATACTCCCTTCGCTTCAACAACATCCATACGCCAAGTCATACATGCTCGGTGTACAGGCCTGAATTATCTTGGAGGCTAGGTTGAAGATGACGATCGTGTTTAGAAAGTGAGAGTCGCTTGGATTCAGTCTTGTGGGTGGTGTTGCTTTAGGTTAAGTTTGGATTGAACTTAGGAGTGTACTTAGTCAAGAAAAGGGAGTGGCCTCACCGAGTGAAGGATTAAACAGCTCTAAGTAGAGGAAGGTGGATTTTACACTTGTAGCCATGCAGTCTGGGGGCTCATCAATAAAACCACGTAACGCTGAGAAGGGAGGTTGTGAGCTCTAGTGTCAACATGTTTGAGGGGGAAGGGCGGAGTAAAGAAAGGTAATAAAAAACGTTACGTTGTTTATGGTTGACCCACGATAACACCACCACACAGCTCTGCCGACTGTCCTCGAACTTGCCCGAAAACCACCGATGTGACATCAAACTTGTCCGCGAAATTGTTCTCTTACTTACTATTCAATTCTCCTGGATATGAACGATAGCCTGTCACAAAATATCGGAAGGGGGCGAGTGTATTCTAATCCCGGGCAGATTCATCTGTGTATTTTTCCCGTCCTCTCTCCACTTGGTGTACTTGTTTTAAAGATACCTGTCCGTTACCTTGGTGTACTTGTTTTAAAGCTACCTGTCAGTTACATTGGTGTTAAAATGTTCCTTCCTATTGCGATTCCACGGGAAGTATAGCCTGATTTTACCCACTTCGCTGCCAGAATGGTCTAAAGCACGGGTCGGCAACCTTTTTTGGGCACCGATCATCTCTCCAGTCTACTTTTGCTTTTTTTTTTTTTATGTGTGTGGTTATACCTCTTATATTTATTCCTTGAATTTAAATATTTCCTCAAAATAGTTAAATTTCTCTCTCCCTTTTTATAGAAAATAAATTAAAAAAGTATTATTATTAGCACCGCGTCTTACTACCCGTTTGGGTTATACACACTTACGCTAATGTGTAATGTAAGGGTGATTGTGAGATTAAATGGAGGATCTACAGTTTAACGTGGGATCCGAACCACGGTGGAGGCCTGGAATTCCATACATTCACAAGTTTAAATATGAATAAACTGTATATTTTCATATTAAATGTATTACGAAATAGGGCTTTCAAACCGGTTTAATACTAAAATCATGGTATATACACCAATTTTCTTAGGAATATACATTATCTATAGTGTAGATAAGCCTACAACAAGTTAGATCTAATATTACGTTAATACGTGTGATTTGGAGCTGTCACTTTTGATAAATATAATATTATATTATCGGTAATTATAAAATAACACTTACAATATTGTAAAATGTTATCAATTTTAGCCTAAAATAATATGTTTAATGTGCGTTTTCATTGATTTTCTTATGAATGAACGTTTGGAGTACCTTTTAAAATATACAAACATATTCTTTTAGCGGTCCACATGAATAACATTTTAGCATATTACTAATGTTATTTTACAGGTAGTGATAATATCTGCAGGACCCATGACTTGGCGTATGAACACATGAGAGATTGAGTTAGCTGTCATATTTAATTTTCTAAGAAAATGTAGGTACACTTTCTGTAACAATTAAATTACTGCGATTGATAACGTCGCCATGTTTTATAAATTATAACACTTGTTGAATAGTAGGTCGCAAATCTTTTGTAAAGGCGTGTTTTATCGACGTTTACCCTAAAAGGTAGCATTCTTGCCTTCACACATTATGCTATGGCGGATAGCCCTAAATTATGAGCTATGCCATAACGGAATCAAGCAAAGTAAGCGTGTTAGCTTTCAGTGTAAGCTGAAGGTAATTTTGGCTCAAACTTTAGAATGAAATTCAGGAATAACTCCCGATTTTCTAGGCGAAAATTAATAAATCTACCGGTTTTTTTTTTTTAAGTTTTTTACTCCGAACAATAATGAATGATTCCAAATGAATATTTTTGTAAAAAAAAAAGGTGTGTTGAACACATCCCCAAATGTTGGTATTAGAAAAAGTATTATTAATAAGTAGTACCTCTCCAAGATATTTGGAGTGATCCTTACTCAGAAAATGTTCATAATTTGGATACCTCTACAAGATATTTAGAGAGGTACTTGCCTGATTTTTTTTTTTTTTAGATTACTCTAGGATCAGACGTGTCAGATTCGTTTGTCCATAAGGGCAAGGGCAACAATGAACATTTAAAATAACGAGGGTGCCGCATTTCGAATACTACAATATTGTTAGCATCTTAAGTGGAAAAATCTCAATTTTAAGATCCTTACTATAACAAAAATAAAATTAAGATTACACAAAATATTAAGATTTATCCTTTTTTTCCCCCAACGATTAGAAACTTTATATTTGCATCAAGTGTGTGACTGTCTATAGCTCTCTTGTTCAAGTCACGTTCAAAATGGTTGACAAATGCGTATCGGTATATGTGATCGTTCGGGAGTTTGTTCCTTTTAATGATCTAAAACACTTTCTTGTCTCCTGCCAAACATCGCAAATATTTTGTGCGCAAATTCAAACATTTTTAGGAATCGATCTTTGGTTAGTAATGCCCAATGAGTAAAATGTGGTACACCGACCTCAGTTGCTGGATTTCACCAAATAATGACCAATTTCCAAACTAATCTCTAATGTTGTATTCCTACTACGTTTATAAACAGACTAATTTAATTGGGCTACATTGTTTGTGGGTTCATCTAAAAAGTTCTGCCCGCTGCGCAGAATCAAGAATCGGGCCGCAAGTTTAACATGCTTCCTCTATAAGCTATATAAAGTAGTACTCGCCTTTAAATTCCAGACTGACGGTAACATTCAAGCACTTTACCCTTTTTTTTGCCGATGCACAAACTTTCAATAATAATTCCCGTTTTTCCTGATCAGTGGCCATCCTCAAAACGCATAAACTTGTCCTGTGACCTATTGTATCAGTGCGCATGCGCGCAAGCATTTTGTCTACGACACAGTCCAAACAAATGCGGACAACTCAAGGAATTATCTTGGACTATTTATTATAACGATTTCTCCTACTTGGTGGATTAAGCTTTGAATTTAATTTTTTTCTCATTTAAATGTTATTTTCCCGCCAATACATTTGCAAAACGCCATTCTTGGATGCAAAACGATGGTATATTCACATTTTAATTTTAAGGGGGTCAGGTGGCTAATTTAAGTGATCTTGATATCCGTCCGGGCTACCCGAACACTAACGGAGTAGGCGTGAGGAATGGTAGAATTTATAAGAAATAAAACCCACATTCACGTAGAGGGATAATGGGAAACCAGAATACCCCTCTCCCCCCGAGACTGGCGCTTTTGTCTTCATGCCCATCGATGCTGGTTTCTACCATTGTAGATTACGTTGAATGGTTTTATTATTGTTATTATTATTATTACTGTTAGCACCGCGTCTTACTAGCTGTTCAGGTTATACGCACTTACGCTAATATATAATGGTAGGGTGATTGTGAGATGAAATGGAGGACCTACAGTTTAACGTGAGATCCGAACCACGGTGGAGGCCTGGTATTTCTCGCATTCACAAGTTGTGATTAATACACGTCTTGTCAGAGGTGAAGGAAGGGTTTGGCAATCAGATAAATCTGTGCCGGGACCGAGGATTGAGCCCCGGACCCTCAGCACAGAAATCTGATACCTTACCCCTAGACCACCAGGTCACCCTAGAATGGTTTTGATAGGGTGACGAGTTTTTTTTTTTTTACATTACTACCTCAAAGACCACGTACGGTCATTGAAACAAGATGGCTGCGGAGGAGTAGCCTAATTCTACAAAATGTTGTCGTAGGTCATCTTCTTATGCGGCTCGGAACCACATTAATACTAAGCCAACATTTATATGGCTCTGAAACTTTCCAACGCTAACATTACTATCCCTCGCGTTCACCAAGAACAATCATTTTATAATCGGTAGCCAAAAACTTATTTAACAAAAAATCAAAGCTGTTAAAAATACAGGTATTTTATTTGTGTTAACTTTGCTAAGTTATATTTTTAAATAAAATATAAACCGATAATTTATTTCTCACAATGTCCTTAGCGCGCATTGAATGTAACCTCCCCTAACCCCACAAACCCTAAACACCCAGCGAACAAAAAGACGTCCAACACAAGGGGATGCTGCGACGTTGTAAACCTGGGAGGCATACGGCAGTGGAAGGTAAGAGCGAGCCGAATCATCCTATCCTGAATACACAGCAAAGAGAAACCCATGCCGTATGCCGCCACGTGGAGCAAAGTCTGATAGGTTTTTATGGCGATCACCGACCTCGTACAACCGGCCCTGCGGTAGGGATATAAAAAAATTACATCACCCTTCACATACAAGCGCATTCAGTGGCCAACGCATCTTGTAAATTACTATTTGAGTTAATTTTAATTGTTGGGATTGTTTGTTTTTTTGCACAATTCTAAAGAAATATATAAATCATTATTTCAATATATTTTTTTTACGAAATAAAAGCTTTTAAGCTAGAAATAATTTTAAAAAACATTTTCAGAGAGCCTAGGTCATTCAGCAAACACACTTTTAAAATAATTACTAATTCTTTGTTCTGAAATCAAATTATTATTTTCAGTGCGATATGGTGCTGGTTTTTAGCAACTCAAAACTCATATAAGATGTCCAAGGAGGCAGAATGAGAGTTAACTTAGAAATGCATCAGCGTTCACCTTAAGAGGTGGTAGAAAATCATTGTTTAATAAACTCCCTTTTACCCCACTAGTGCATACTCGAGCAGGATTCAAACCCCGGCATTTCGGGTGAGTGCCAGAGGAGATTACAAAATGAACTGTTTTAACAATACGATTTCTACAACAAATTAAATAAAACTTAACATTTACAATAAAAGCTGAAATTAAAAATCAGTTTGTCTAAATAATTACAGAAAGTCAATCAATAATAGTTAATTTCAACCGATTGTACAACATTATCGGTTGGTTATGGCTATTAAGTGAAATTGAGGTCGACTAATTATTAGGCAAGCAATCATATGCCGCCAAGTAAGCGTTTCGCCATTGTATAGTGAGGAGGGTCAGTGATTATCATGCATTCTCGAAAAAAAAAGTTACGTTGGATGATCATTTCTAAACGTGTACTTTATTTTTAATCAAAGTTTCTGAGAATTCTTTGCCACGACACTGAAACTGACCTAGCCCACCTCATAATTAGTTTTGACAACCTCATTTTATCTACGAGCGAACTTCGTATCAGAAAGCGACGCGCAAATCTAAAAATTACTATGACCTACCTTAAAATGCTTAGTATTTTTCTAAAATAATATTTTCAGAACATTGTTATTGATATATTATCACATGCTTATTGTTTAATTTAGGACATACATTATTCACAATGGCTAACAATGAATGTGAAGGAGTAGAACAATGAATGTTGAGCATGACTTACTTAGCAATACACCTGGAAGTTTGTATTGTCTTCGATGTTGGAATGAAAATCCGCCATATCAAATAAAAGAGTAAGGCTTTCACCGAATTAAATTTAATCAAATCTTCACAAAGTCTTGTCAAAACCGAAACACGGGTATGACCTTCCTTAATCAAGATCTGCTTCGTTTGTTGTAAGAGTCACGAGCTTTAGAACAAACACGAAACAATAAATACAAACACACACTTTTAAAGTCTACTTTTGTATATTACAATTATTAATAAAATTACATTTAATTATTTTTAAGGAAGATATCGGAAATCCGTGCTACCCGCCTCGGTAGCTGAACGAACGAAACCCTTATGTTTACCTCGTACTTGAGAGTCGAAATTTACCGACCAGGTCCGAAAATACCCGAAAAGAACATAGTGTGCCGAGCGTGGCCCAGGGAGCTCTGCCCTCTCTGTCGCACGGCAAGAACGACCTACAATTTCGGCTAGTCTCGCGTTTGAAGGCAGCACGTGGAGGCATTCGGTCTAGGTTTCGCCTTCGAGAGGCGCTTTGCAAAGAAGTGAACAAAACTAGTGTATGCAAGTGGGTGCATCTCTGATATAAAGAGAATCAAGAATTCTACGAAAATGTTGGTGGAATTAATTACTTACTGGAATAGTTTAATCTCAAATTTACAATCTATATATACAAAACTAACTTTCTATTAAATTTTGGTGGTGGATCAGAATAAGCTTTGCTGTGAAGCTATTATTTGATAGCTAGCAGAAATTACGAGCATAGTGTTATTCTGGTAGGAATATTACTTTAGCTTTTGATATTTTTATAACGCGTTTTAGTTAAACACATTCATCACTCGTGTTATTGGTATAAGAATTAGAAAGCATAATTAAAGAGGAAATGTACCCGAATTTGCGTTGAGGGAGAGTTGCAATAGGTTAGGAAAAAACCAGCTTTTTCGGTACACTATACCGGGATTCGAACCTAGATGTCCCGGTCATCGATCATCTAGTATAACATTAGAGTGACGCTCTGGACTATACGACCACCGATGTGGCTAACAGAACTCTTCCTCAGAGGGCTGCCCGCAATTTCGGAAAAATCATAACAAGATTTAATTTTTGTCTTAATATTTCCAAACATTTATCTTTCTTGCTTTATGAATCAATTTTCTTCAACATCCTCCAATGCACACCTCGCTTACGTTGAAAGCTAGCAGTATTACCTTGACTAAATACATCATGGAACAGCAGATTATCATAGTAGAATTTGTCAAGGTAAGACTGCTTGCTAACGCCTAGAGCTACTCAAATAAGAATCAAATTGACGCGAGTAGAACCTAAATTACGAACCCGTATACTGCGCGTCACCGTTAATGTAATTATTTCAATGACGGTCCGCTCACTGTTTGCTAACCGGTTTACGACGCGTCCGTGATTAGTCGCCGGGCTATCTCAGTTACAAACTCAACCATCATGAATAAACAATTATTGAATATTAATTAGTAGAGGAAGTGAAAAACACCCAATTCTATATAATTACAAGCTTCCTGAATATTACAGAAGGGATTTGACGGAAAAGACCTGGACTGAAGTGGGGAAAGTAGTAGTAAACATAACAGGTAAATTCCGTTCATGATAGGTTTTTACCTGGGTGACAGTTCGAAAATCATATTATGTTTAGCTTTTGGGTTGCCAACACTTGTAAAAGATGACGCTTTTGTTATAAATGTAAAGTTCTTTAATTAGCGCTTATATTTTACATTTAAAATAACGTAAACTTAAGTTTTCTCATACTATTTTATTTTTTTAAATAATTTATTTTCTATCCAACTCCAAACAATATTTTAAACATGATTTAAAGTACTTATTCTTCGTTTTGGAACGTTATTGATTATGTGTAATATAGTGTGTACATTAATACCTTTTAATACACGCATCGTATTTACTTGGAAAAGAGAAAATACTTGTCATTTTTTTTACATACAATAAATGATTTTATGATTATTTTATCGTATTTCGAAATATTTAACTGAATAAAATATTTTCATTAACTGCGTGTCTGCATCATTGCAAAAAACTTGTTTCCGTCATGTTCAACCATATGGTTTGAATTCATCGGTCGCCATTTTGAAGCTATGTTCGTTAGAAGTTTTTGTGAAAGTGGTGTGATTATTTATATTTTTTTTGTGGAATAAAATGATAGATAAACTTTGTGTCCGATCTCAAATAAATATATAAATAATATTGGTCTAAATTATTGTGGTTAACTATAACATTAATCTATTACCATCTGTTTTATTAAAGTTATCCAAAGTGATAGATGTCAGCTGTTGGCGTAGTGATATATTAGGGACTACTTCTAGTAACATTTTGAGCTGTCATCCAAGTAAACTTAAGCCGTGAATGAATTATAGGTTGCAATTTGTTTATTTTTATACGTGTTTGATAATAATATATTTTCAGTTTTAATAATAATATAATTTGTTTAAGTTTAATAATAATCCGTTTAATAATAATGTATTTTAAGCACATTAATATTACACACTAGTGTCATTGCCATGAAAGTAATGCACGGGGATTAAAAAAATAGTTAGCTAAATATTTGATCAAAACATAATGTTGAAGACTGGGCAGTTTTTGGAAAGTTTTTTAGCGGTGGTATTTGTTATTAGTCGTTACTGGATTTTATTGAAGCTCTCTTAATGTGTATTGAACATCTTCTCGTTTGTGGACATAGTTGTGCAGAACACAAACATATCATCATCATCATCAACAACAACAACTGAATCCAACCTGTGGCAGGGTCAGTTTAGTGAAATTCCTCCATCTTCCCCTATTATTCCACTGTTCTTCTCCTCTCACTTGTACACTTTCTGTTATTTGCTCCTCCCATCCCTTTCTAGGCCTCCCTTGCGATCTTTTTCCTACAGACTTCATTTCAGGTCCATTAACTTGGAGTACCACTTTCGAATTTTGAATTTTTTTCGGTGCCAAAGTTTTATACTAGTTTTTTACCGTTTTGTACCACAAAAAAGTTTTGTACCCCCACCCATTTTGAGTAATTTCATATCAAAGTGATCATTCTAAGTTAATGCCAGAGTACAACTTTTTTCGATGCCAATGTTTTGTATCAGTTTTGTACCGTTTTGTACCACAAACAAAAGTTTGGTACCCCCACCCATTTTGAGTAATTATCATATCAAAGTGCTCATTCCAAGTTAATGCCGGAGTACAACTTTCAAATTTTGAACTTTTTTTCGATGCCAACGTTTTGTACTGGTTTTGTACTGTTTTTTACCACAAACAAAAAGTTTTGTACCCCCACCCATTTTTATAATAAACACACCAAAATGGCCACTCCAAATTAAAAGACTACTACATCTTTATAATTTGAACTTTTTTCGATGCCACCGTTTTGTACCACACACAAAAGTTTTGTACCCCCACCCACTTTTAGTAATTAGCATATCAAAGTGGCTACTCCAAATTAAGGGATGACTACAACTTTACAATATTGAACTTTTATCGATGCCAACGTTCTCTACCACTTTGTAGCATAAATTTGGTTTGCGTATAATATCTCGACCGATTAATCAAGGTTTATAAAGTCTAATTTAATTAAAATACTACCTCAGGGGCGGATCCAAATCATTTTCATAGGGAGGAGTGGGAGGGTCATAATTATAAATAACATAGTTACTACAATTAGATTATTAGATTTCTGTTTAGAGCCATTTAATAGTTTCTCAATCATGTATGTTTTAAACAGTAATCCTCTTTAATTTTTTTAAATCAGATAGTTTTTTTAAACTATTTAAAGTGGCCCTCCTTCAACAATTTTTTGTAAAATTGGTCACTCTAGAAGTTATGAGTAATCTTCTCTTTGATTTAACAAAACGTTTTGTTGTCAGTTATTGCGAAGTCGTGCTGTAGTGTAGTTGTGTTGCGTTTGATCTTTGTCGTGGTGATCGTGGATTAACGATCACCTTCAATCCCAAGATGAAAATTAAGATTATTAGATAACAATTACTGAACAAATTTTGACAAAACACTCTGACAATAGAAGACCTAGAAAATGATGACATTGATATACCTTAGCAAGTGATTAACTAAAATGCAAGGAAATAAAGGGTTAATTGATATGCAGAAAGGTATTGAAGGCGGTCGATTATCAGCATTAGATACCTGTGTTGACTTTGTCCAGTTGCAGTCCATAAAGAGACCTAGTCAGGGTATACTTGAAACATTTTTTTCAAATTAAGAACCCTTATTAGCATGTATCCTTTGCTTGTCCAATCACAGTTATTTTAAAATAAATGTTTGGTGGGTATGGTCTTATTAAATGGCGTGACACTGTTAGTGTGCTTCATCTACTTAAAGGTAATAAGGAAATTCATGGTTGCTCTCATCGTCCGGTAATCCTGGGGGCTGATGAACACTCTAACCCGTAATTTGTAAACCAGTGTTTTATCGCTGAAACACGAACAATCACTGTTTATTCCGGTACAGCCTGTTTCAATAATAATGTGTACAAGACCCACTAAGCCATTACTGACAGATTACCCACGGGTTAGGGCACGGAAACGTAAACATTTAGATTTTTAAATAAATTATGTTTACTATACAAAATTTATTTAATTTTTATTTTACTATCTATACAATTTTATTTTATTATATTACAAAATATTTTGTTTCAGAAAGCGAGTGCAAGGATAAATGGAAAAACCTCCACGCAGTC
Source organism: Timema douglasi (assembly GCA_901482245.1). NCBI lineage: Eukaryota > Metazoa > Arthropoda > Insecta > Phasmatodea > Timematidae > Timema > Timema douglasi. The sequence goes on from CABEEJ010001574.1 coordinate 126,053, forward strand.
TTCGTCCGTAAGATGAAATACGCCCCAAGTGGATCGGGAGCAAAGGAAAAAAGCCGTATTATTAGGCTGAGGCGATGCTATTCACATTACCCTTCGTAAAGGCAGTAAAAAGACAGCACCTGGAAATTTACAAGTATCTCAAGATGAACAAGATGTGCCTGACCTTCACGAAGGCGAGGAAGAAGACTCTCAACCTCAAACAGCCTCACTGCGATCACCACCTTCCCGAAATCCAGAGCACTCGTCCCAACAATTGCAATCGGAATCTCGTCCGGAAAAAGCTTCGCTCGCCAACAGAAACGTGCAATTAGTGAGGTCGATAACAGCTTTATTGAATATGTCAACGTTCCTTCAAGTGATGTGAGTAATGCAAAGAAAATGTTTCTACCAAATCTGTTGCTTGAGCTTGATGAAATAACTAATCAACAAATGAAGATATGCAAGAGTAAGGTTCTACATTTGATCGATGAAATAATGCAAATGGTTCCGGACATCTCTACCCAACCTATGTGTTCTACAGCATCTTTGGTTTCATTGGATTCACAATCAATCCCATCCTCTGCACCAGTGGAGTAGGGTTTGGAGAACAATCCCCCAAATCCACGAGACAATATCGAGGCAGTTCAGCAAGTTATGCAGAATCCACCCAACTATAAAACTCACAATAGCGATGATGTGAATTCTCCGATAAGTGCTTACGGAAGTTTTTACAGTAAACTGATTATATATTGACAAATACTGAAAATTGATACTAGGCTTTATTAAGTAGACTTAAATTATTATTTTTGTAATACTACTGTAGTTGATATTTTGTACTTTAATTATTATTAAACATTATTTTAAAACGACTCTACTATAAAATGAGTAGATATAGCATTATATCGGGACAGACCTAATACAGTAAAGCATCAAATTATTGGAACTAATTTGGGGACAAATATTTGTGACAATCGGAAGTTCAAATAATAGAACCCGAACCATTCCGATAGTTGGTGTTCTATTACACCAGATAGCCCCACACGAGGTAGGGAAAAAAACGTAAGATAGGTGTGACAATAATAGCTTATCTCCAGTGGCGGCTCCTGAGTAAATCTTAAGGGAGGGCGCTCTATTAAAAATTGCCTAGTTATACTCCATTCACGGTAGGAATTACTCTCTGAAAGGTCTTTTTACCTACCAATATCCTACTATATAACATATTTCTGGTAGGGAAAAAGGCCTTTTAGAAAACAATTTCTACGCTGAACAGACCTTAGGTGAACAACGGCTTACCTTATAGGCTACCAACCTATTACCATCCTATATTTAACTTACAAACTACACTTAAAAATTATAAAAAGCATGGCGTTATTAAAAGTAAATAAAAGCTATAAGTTATAAAAATATATCCAAGCACTTGGTTCGAATTCGAAGTCGAAGTGAAATCCACACAGACACAAACAAAAAATATATAAATAGGTTCTTAACACTATGTAATGATACTGTTTTGGACCCCTCTCAAATATTTAAAAAATCATGGACAAATTGTATTTTTCTTTAAATAACTGGACGTAAAATATCCTTTTAATACTTCATTCATGGAGAATCACTCGCTTTTAGAAATAATTTCAATACACTACGTTTTAAAATATATTTTTTTAAGTAAAGATCAACTCCGTTGTATTAGAAAAATGCATGTGACGTGCTGGCTCCCTCTACCCAATAGTAAGCTAACCTTCACAACATCAGGTTGCTAGGAACTTTTCTATTAGTTAGTTTTAACACTGGTGACAAGGGGTCCAAGAGGCAAGAGGTAGGTCATACATAAGAAACTTGTGCGTATGAATCCATATAGTGATACACAGAAAGACAGTTCGATTCATCATGCAGCTTGTTAAAACAGTGCCAGTAATATATATATATATATATATATA
>CABEEJ010001574.1:135705-149479 GCA_901482245.1 Timema douglasi
CCCCCCCCCCCCTCCCATCCACAAATTATTAGAATTCGGCAGACATCTTTTCGCACACACAGTTACAGCTCTTAGAATATTTGGGGGCACTATCAAATGTCCCACTTAGTTTTTACTATGCTTTCTCAATTTAAAATAGAGCTAATAATTGAGAGCTCTTTTTTCTGATTAGCTCATTTATAATGGCTTTTATAAACTTGTAACTATTCAGCTATTTTATCACTATTTCAAATACAAACTTTATAATAAATGAGAACGAAATCACAATTATTATTGTATTGGTTGTATATTTGATTAGTTGTTAGATAGTAATTTTGATTAATTTTTTAATGTGGTTCTCCAAACAAATCGCTATTAATTTATTTTAAATACTCGACCACAGAGAGTATGCCACAATTCAAACAACTTTTTTTTAAATTCATATTTGACAACAATCACCCAAACGTTCTTTGTTGCAGACAGCAAAGTAAAAAGTACACAACTTCACTGGGCATTGACCCACTACGAGTTTAGACGTCTGCACGTGGCTGCAGTGAGAAACCACTACCGAATGCCTCACGAGAGGCCATTGAACTCTCAAGCCCTTGACGATGCAATAGAACGACATTGGCGGCGCGCGCTGGTTGGTCTGTTCAAAAGACGAACACAATGGCGTTCTTCTCATTGGCTGTCAGCCTTTTATTCCTCTTTTAAAATGCGTAGGACAGATTAATATTATTTTATATTAGGTAACTTAGATACTCTGACAGGAAATTACTTTTATCTTGATTTATAATGATCTAAATTAATAATTTTGCTTTTCAAACAATTATAAAAGCGCATGAATGAAATTTCGCGTTATAATCGATACTAGTCCATGCGCGTTTGTGCCCGTGTAAGGATGAGGGGACAAAAGTTAGAAAAGGATGGAGTTAGATAGCGGTTCGTGGTGCAATCGAAAGTGAACTAAAAAAAAGTAAAAATACAGAATAAAAATTTTGTGGCCTTGACCATTCTCAACTTATGCAATTTTAGAGAGGTCTGCTTGATTAAATGTTTCCGATAATGTAATTATCTGTTTACTACTTTAAATCTTACCAAATTAAATCTTCTGAGCTATAATATGATATAATTTTGAAAGTATAACAACATTTAAAATAAACATTATTTTTTAAACTTATTTAGACCAATGGCAGTAAGTAGGGAAGTGAATCAGTTCGGATTGCCAACGTATGAGCCTAAGTTCCGTTGCCAATATTAACAAGAAATAACTAGTAGGATTCCGTTTGAGAAAACCTTTTAGAATATACAAACCTATTTTTTCGTGGGCAGTATTGATAGCATTTTTATACTGTTAGTGTTTGTTTATAGATACACTATCTATAAAAAGTGACATATAAAGATCACATGACTTGACTTCTGAATACGTGAACCAAGATCTAGGAACTTTCCAGCTGTCAGATAAGATTCTGCCTATAAAAATGGATTAACAATGTTTTTATTTTCCACCACGTCTTACTTCGTGTTCGGGCTATCCGCATGGTATAAGGATAAGGAAGATAACATAATTTAGAAGGAAATGTATCCTCGTTTGTGTATTTAAAAAAACACCCTCGATATATTCTACTTGGATTCTAAAGCCGATCTCCACCAGCACAAACCAGGCTGGGTTAGACGCCATTAGCCCAATGACGCGGGCTTGTATTTATCTTAATGTATTCATTTAATTTAAATATAGTTATTTAATCGGGTGAAATTTAGATGAAACACTTTGTCTTAAGGCACTTGACCGGGTTACAAAACTATTAATAATTTACAAACATTTTTAATTTAAATAACGAAACTTACGTAACTAAAATATTAATAAAACGAGTCATCAAATCTTAACAATTAATGTAGATATATTATAGTTAAATCAACCAAACACACAATCATTATCATCTAATAAATTGTTATAATTCAGGTTGTACGCCTATATACTAATTAAGCTAATGTGTTAAGGAAGAGGAATGTGGAACTTAGAAGAAGTGTCCCCACTTTTGTGAGGAGGTAGAGATAAAAACCATTTTGGGAAAACTACCTCAGCACACCTAATCGAGATTCGAACCTCGGTCTCCTCGCCATCGGCAACCTAGTCTACTGCGTGATTAGCGCGTTAGACCACGCGGCCACCGAAGCGTGTGAAATCTCGTATTGACTTGCCATGACGTCACAGGTAGGTAAAGTCGTTAATAAACCATACATTCTACACAATATTGCAGATGTACACATTTATTTCCCATAAAAGTAATCTCGCCCTGCCAAGACGCATATCTGAGGGTGAAGGGAAAGGAGAAGCGGCTCTCCAATGATAGCTTTGAGCATGCGCACATCGCAGGCTGGCCAACGCGCGGCGGTCTCTTGGCTCGCGTCAATGAGAGCTGTAGCAAATAATTTGGCAACAGGCTAAGATAATATATAAAAAGATGGTATCGTGTTTTTAAAAACACCCACTACTGAAAGTGGAGTTATTAGCACCTCGGACAGCACTTGTACCCCGAAATCACCGTCAGACTGGGTGCAGTGGAGTGAGTGCTTACTTCGAGACCCAATGTTCGTAGGTATTGTGGGATAAAAATCCGTAGCACAACTTCCTTCGTAGGGGAATTAAGGCTGTCGGTCCCATGTCGATTGTGGTATGGAAAAGAAGTCTGGAAGGTATGTGAAAATACCTTTCCCGGAAAAATTAGTGGGCCCTTTCGATCTCGCTCATAGAAATTCTCGTGTACTGATATACTCTGTTCAGAAAGTTATTATTATTAGTACTATTACCGCGTCTTACTACCCGTTCGGGTTATACGCACTTACGCTAATGTGTAATGGTAGGGTGATTGTGAGATGAAATGGAAGACACTACAGTTTAACGTGGGATCCGAACCACGGTGGTGGCATGGCATTCCACACATTCACAAGTTGTGATTAATACAAGTCTTGTCAGAGGTGAAGAAAGGGTTTGGCAATCAGATAAATCTGTGCCGGGACCGAGGATTGAGCCCCGGACCCCCAGCACAGAAGACCGACACCTACCCCTAGACCACTAGGTCACCAAGTGCATATTAAATACACCAAATATAAAAAACAAAAATAAAACAGTCATCCTCTGAACTTGAATTAATTGTCAGTTTTTAGTCTCCAGAGGGTGGTAAAAACATCCCCCGAGTCACTCACATGCTCATCGTATTGAGATTAATCCAACCCGTAACGGTGGACACGTGGGCTAAAAGTCAAGCTCGTTTGGTTTGGTCCAATTCGTGATGGGGAGTTCAAATCCAGGACGAGTGCATACCTTGATTTTTATTACGAATGGACATATGAAAGCTAAAAATAGTTACTGTACCGGTATCTACTTTCACGTATTTATACGTGAAGTCATGTGATATTCGACTGTCACTTTTGATAGATATTTTCAATACCTATAGCATAGTAATAATAATAACAACAATAATAATGAAAAATGTTACCAAAGTTGAGAAAAAAGTTTGTACTTTCTAAAAGGTTCTTCAAATGTCCAGTAGTAAGAAAATCAAGATTTACTTAAATATTTCCCTATCTCTTCCTCACGCAAATACGGGTACATTTCCTGCAAACTCTATAATCCTCGTACCTATACCAATAGTGTAACAAAACGCGGGTAACTTGGACGGGTAGTAAAACGCGGTACACAAAACTCAACAATTTGATAATAATTGAATACGGAGTATTCTATCTTTTCTCTAGACAAGTGGTTTCCATCCTTTCACATATCGCGGCCCCCCTGATCCCCTCCCTCTTGCTCCCCCTCTCCCATCACACGAGGAAAAAAAAACAAAAAAAAACATGTCTAGTGTTCTAAGTAAATTTGATTCATACGTTCGCTGAAAATAGAGCAGAATTTACCTGAGTGGCGCAGCAATTTACACACTGTATGTTGACCCCTGATGCATTGCAACGCAGCTGATTATCAACGTATTTTATTTTCTAGTGGATAAACAAATATTCTAGATCATTCTCCCGATGGGTGTTTTCTAATTATAGCGCTGTGTTGTGGCACAATCCAATACAGAGATACACACGCTTTACATTGACGGGTTATTTCAATTTTCAAATCTTCTCGTAACAACCAACGAAGCTCTCTGATTGCTTTCTAGTGCCACAGCGCATGCTCACTGATTTGACATTTGATTGGTTCTCCCGTGCCTAAGATCTCAGGCAGAGCGAACGAAGAAAAGATGAGTTTGGAATTTAGCGTAACAGCCCGCGCCGACGAGTCTGAAATATTATGATTGGCTTAGAACTCGTCACGTGACCACGTTTCTGTTCTGAGCTTGTTTTTCGGCGAACTTGTGAATCCACAATAGCCAATTTTCTGTTAATAAAATAGACAAATGTTTAAGTCTGAAAGTAATAAAAATAAATCTGTTTGAGTAAATTGTGAACAACAAATATTTGTTATGCAGGTTGACTCCGAAACAATTAGACGATTAGCAACTCGAAAATTAACACTAATTGACTCACTAGATCAATAAAAGCAAACCTCATACTATTGTTTCCCTTTTTGAACATAATGTCACTGAGGTGACCTCCACCGGACGTCAGACAAACCTCAGCACGTTGTCCATCACTTTCCTCAGCATAGGTCGTCTTTGTTTCTGACCCACCCTGTATGATGTGAAAACACAAATAAAAAATAACTTAATAATCTAGATTAGTTTCGCGGATCTCCACAGGACTCTTCGTGGACCCCAAGTTGGTAACTTCTGCCTGATAGTATTCTAGTAGGAACAATTATTTTAAAATACAGGCATATCTTATTTCTTTGCGGTCAACATTGATAACATTTTACCATTATTATTATTATTTTATTATTTTTTAAATTGAAAAACGACACCTGGACCCGGGACTTTTGGATTAGTACGCAATATAATATATTAATTGATCACCCATTTGTAGAGGACGATTTCCGCACGTCCATCGCAAATTCTGTCTTAAAATATGAGTGAAGAATGACCCTAGGTAGCGGATGACTCCTGGACAGCTAAGTGGTAAGAGTATTGGCGTGATAAGCCAAAGGTCTTGGGTTCTATTCCCGTGTCAAGGTGCCATTTTCCAATTTAAACATATTTAGATGCGGCTATAACCCTAACTAACAAATATAGTAGTTTGGCTATTTAATCCATTATATTATTATTGTTATTTTATTATGTATTGATAATATAATTTTAAAGTTATAGCTGCATATCATATGGATTGACGTATGAATACTGTCAAAAGAACAAATCTTTCGTGTTTAAATCGAACTACAGTTGTTGTTTTTAATGAAAACCTAGATATTTGTTGTTGAGAATTCTAGTTACTTTCACTACGCGGTAGTTGGCTAAACTGCTCGAAACCTCGCTCGTCACGCTGCCTGCCGGGAATTACACAGCCAAAAAGATGGAACCACATCAACACTTTGAAATAAAAAAAAAAGAGGAAAAAGTAATAAAAGGTAACGTCGTTTCAAGGACTTTTCGATGTACTTTCCTCTTGAGAGGATGATGTCTGACTGGACAGAAACCTTGGATACACGGACTTACCAGGACATAGGGAGTATTGGTTCAACCACTGATAGCTCCAGGATAGTCTTTCAGAAGGAAGGGAGAGAGGCGTCAAGACTTTCATTACATCATAATGGTGGCTGTGGAAGATAGTGACATAAAGTTGTAAATAAAATATAAATCCAATTCCAATATTTTATTTTATTTATTTGGGGTATTTAACGTGCAATTTTTGAACCATCTGATTATTTCGGTACACAACTTAGACATACATGCATACCTCATCCCGCCGTTACCTTACGAGATAGGCAACAAACTGTGCCTATAGCTCACAAAACAACAACTCTGTACTTAATCCATCCTCACTAACTTCCTCCACACTTCTATATTCTTCGCTTTAACAACATCCATACACCGAGTAATGCATGCTCTTTTATTCTTAAAATGTTTCTCTCTTTCACACATTCGTCTACAACATTTAGCCACTTCTTACATGACCTACCCCTTCCTTTTGACCCACACACTTTATTTTCATATATTAACTTCGTCACTCCATTAAAACTTCTCCTCTCAACACGTTCAAACCAGCGTAAGACGTTTCTTTCATATTGACCTATTGGATTCCCTTTCAAACCGCACTCCTTCAACACCCATTCATTACTGACTTTGTCCGTATGAGTTTTTCCCACATACATTTCTTAGATATCTCATTCCAACCGCATTCATTGCTATGTACTGAAATATGTGCCTCTTTCGATACTGCTTCATTCTTTGCAATAGTCCCCACATAACCAACTATTTTCCGAGCTGCGACCACCCATCAGTCAATTTCACCCTCCATCCTTCCATTTTTACAAAAAAAATTTACCCAGATGCACAAAATCATTCACTTGTTCTAACGGGTTTCCATTTATACTAAACTGTCAATCATTTACCGATCCGCCCTTATCAAAAACTATCACCTTAGTTTTGAAGACATTTATACGAAGATCCATCCTGCCTTTCACCACATTCAAATGATTTAATGCATTCTTCAAGTCACTTTCATTCTCAGCCATTAATACGGCATCGTCTACATATAATATCACTTTCACATTCCCACTGTTCATCACAAGCGTCCTCACAAGCATCCCTCATACACTTATCAATAAATACATTAAAAAAACACCATGAAGCCATAACACAACCTTGTCTAACGCCCTGTTCAGTGTCAAACAATTCGATCAAAGCTCCACACGCTTTACTCCCATCATTCAGTTCCATAATTGTATTTACTAACCATGCATCCACACCATACTTTCATAGAACATTCCTTAAAATACTCCTAGTCACACAATCGTACGCCTTCTCTCTCTAGATAAATGAATTTAAAATAAACTTTCTTACTTACTGCCATACATTTCTCAATCAGTCGTTGCAACGCCAATATCTGGTCAATGCAACCTCTACCTGACATGAAACCACATTGCACACCCCAACTCTTGTCCGTAGTATTTTCACGCACCCTCTTAATTAAGACTCTCCCAAAAACTTTGCCTGAAATAATCAACAAACTAATAACTGTCGTATAATTTTTACATTCACTCATACTGCCTTTGCCTTTGTACAAGGTAACAATGACAGCATTCTTCCAGTCACAACGAACATTTGAAATCCCAGCACATACATTGAACAACTCCTAACAACTCAGTAATACCATGACCCCCACACTTTGGCATTTCACTTGTGATCCCAGCTAGACCCGTAGCTTTGCCTTTCTTTAACACTTTCATAGCTTTTAACACCTCAGCCTCGTTAATTCTTTCACCCATTATAACATTTTTTACTATTTTATGCTAAAGACAATTTTTTTGTTTGTTTCAGGGGAACATAAAATATCTTCATCGTAATCTCGAGGTCGAAAATGTTCACAATTACAATTCTTTCTCTCTGTATGAGAAAGTAAAAACCCAACCCGCCTGTTAGTTATTCAGATTATAACAATGAGATGCTACAGTTGGAGCACCACGCTGTATGGAGCAGAAACGTGTACTCTTGGAAGATGGAAAATAAATACTTGGAGAGCTTTGAAATGTGGCGCTGGGGAAGACTTGAGAAGGTCAGGTGGATTGACAGGGTGACAAATGAAGTCACAAGAAGCCTGGGTGAGAAGAGAAACCTTTTGGATGTGACTCTTCGGTACAAAGCAAACTGAATCGGCCACATCCTTAGGAGGAACTGTCTTCTGTACGACGTCATAGAAGGAAAGGGTGAGGGAAAGAGGAGCTTAGGAAGAAGGAGGATTAACATTTTGGATTACTTGGAGGAAAGAAGAAAATTCTGAGAGCTCAAGGAGAAGGCAGAGGATGAAGCGCATTGGTGGTCTAAGCTCATTGACAAAAGGAATGGATCAATCGTAAGACAGAACACCTAATACAAAACTTAAACATAAATTATACATACACCATGTTTACCCTAAAATGTGTAAGTCCTACCGTGACTGCTTACACTATGGCCCTATCTTATAAATTACACCATAGTAGAACCAAGCAAGGTGGAAACCTTACCGTGACTTCTTACACTATGGCCCTTACTTATAAACTAAACCATAGTAGAACCAAGTAAGGTGGAAGCCTTACCGTGACAATTTACACTATGGCCCTATTTTATAAATTACACCATAGTAGAACCAAGCAAGGTGGAAGTCTTACCTTGACTGCTTACACTATGGCCCTATCTTATAAACTACACCAATAGTAGAACCAAGCAAGGTGGAAGTCTTACCTTGACTGATTACACTATGGCCCTATCTTAAGCTGCACCATGAAAGGTAAACTTGATCACGTTCCGGACACACATGTTTATATATACAAAAATATGCTTGTATTATGTAATTAAAAAAGGCCTATAAGTACTTTCTTCACAAACAATCGTGTAAATACTGTCATTTTAGTGTAAATTTATTTCTCGATAGTTCGAGATTGGCCCGAGCTCGTTCGACTCTTCTGTGTTTCTTGAATTATATAGACATGAAAATAAAGTTATAAAGCTCTAAAAATAAATAGTTAAGAGAGTATATTTATTTCTGTTGAAACAATAATAAAGCTGTTGCTGGCATTACAAATTCACGGACACACAAAACTCATTGTTGGGAGATTTTCCTTCCCTAATAATAGTCGATATAATATTAGTGATGAGCAGAAATACCCGTCGCGACCTCTGGCGACACTTTGATTCAAACATACAGAAAAAAAATTCTTCATTTTATTTATTTCCGACCCAGTTAAGAAGAAATAAAATGAATTAATTTTAAATAATTCAATTCATATTTAAAACATTCCGGCTTCTATGTGCGCATGTTCTTGCACAGGAGCTATTAATTTTTCAAATTCAAGCCCTCTGCTTGCGATAGATAGCGTGCAACGCTCATGACACACAAACAAATTCTTTATTTTATTTTTTTGAGGTATTTTAACGTGCATTATTATTATTATTATTATTAGCACCGCGTCTTACTACCCGTTCGGGTTATACGTACTTACGCTAATGTGTAATGGTAGGGTGACTGTGAGATGAAATGGAGGACCTACAGTTTAACGTGGAATCCGAACCACAGTGGAGGTCTGGAATTCCCCACATTCACAAGATGTCTTGTCAGAGGTGAAGGAAGGGTTTGGTAATCAGATAAATCTGAGCCGGGACCGAGGATTGAACCCCAGCCGCCAGCACAGAAGTCTGACACCTTACCCCTAGACCGCCAGGTCACCTACATTTTAACGTGCACTTTATGAACCGAATGATTATATCAGCGCAAGAGAATTTCTATGAGCTAGAGTGAAAGGGTCTACCAATTTTGCCGGGAAAGGTATTTTCTCACACCTTCCAGGGTTCTTTTACACGCCACAATCGACATGAGACGGACGGCTTTACTTCCCTTCCGAAGGAAGTTGTGCTACGGATTTTTATCGCTCAAGAAAAATCCACCAACTCCGGCTTGGTTTAAACCCATAAACATCGGGTCCTAATGCAAGCACTTAACCCCAATACCGCCTAGGTCGACATCATTCTATTAATATAGAATATAGAAGAAATATGAATGAAGATTCATTTAATTTTAGTCCTATTTAGTCATCAATTATCATATATAGCATAACTAGAAAATTTGATTAGTAATTTCAAGAGAGAGTATTAAACTATCAAAATCTTTTTCCCACTCCCTATGAATACGATCATTGAATTCAACCTCCGCCGATAGATCAAGTCATGTTATCTACAACTGTCACTTTTGATAGATAGTATCATATTTTTGTAAATAAGAATAATAATGAATGAATTAAAATATGATAATTATTGCTGACCACAAAAATAAATGTTTGTATTTTTTTAAATACCTCACTATCAAAATCCAACCCTCAGAGTATTTGCAACATATTTAAATAACCCATGTCACTCTATGAAATCTTCAGTGCATTCAAGTAAGAAAAATAGTATAGAAAATTAACTCACGGCAATTCGCGAAATATTCGCGGCTTTGACAATACTCCCTGACGCTATACGAAAGCTGCAGTGCAGTCAAGTAAGAGAAACAGTATCGAAAAGTATCTCACGGTGATTCGCGAAATATTTTCAAATTTTTGCAATAGCCCCTGACACTATATGCAAGCTGCAGTCCATTAAAGTAAGAAAAACAGTATCGAAAAGTATCTCACGGCGATTCGCGAAATATTAGCAAATTTTTGCAATACCCCCTGACACTATATGCAAGCTGCAGTCCATTAACGTAAGAAAAACAGTATTGAAAAGTATCTCACGGCGATTCGCGAAATATTCACAAATTTTACAATAGCCCCTGGCACTATATGCAAGCTGCAGTGTATCAAAGTAAGTTATTATCAATTGCTTATGTTATACGTGGCCTATGCCTGTTTAGAACCTTATATCGTTTTGAAATAGGTTAAATTAAGTTAGGTTGGGCTATTTTAATATAATATCTAAAATATAATTTCAGTTAAGCTTGTAAGTAGATAAGGCAATAATTTCCAGTTCATGAAATGGGCAAGAGTTCATGTAATTTTTTTTTTACCTAGTTCGTGAAATGATAAAAAATAAGCCAGTTCACACACACACACACACACACACAAAAGGACGAAAGTTTTCCCAATTCGTGAAATGGACAGTTTTAACTATTGGGATGTAACATACATGTTGTAGGCTCTAAAAAAACTGCCTCGTGGTATAGTGGTCACTGATCAGAGCCCCTGTCTGCTGAACTAGACGTCTCGGGTTTAATTCCCGGCTGGTATAAGGGGATTTTTTTCTCGAAAGGAGAATAATTCCCATAGTCACCAGGGTTTGGTTAGTTAGGTTTAATTTAGGTTAATATCTTAATTTTATCTATCTACCGCGTCATGTGCACTATCAACATCCCTTCAGCTCATCGGGGCATGGAAAGAGCCTCCAAGGAAAGGCTGTACGATTAGTACATTCGAGCATCCCCTGAGCAATGGTAAATTAGTACTGACTAATCTTTCGACCCACTACTGGGCTACATATTGATGTAGCCCAGACATGCAGTTATTATTATTATTAATAGGCTCTTAGTGCCGCCTCTCCAAATCATTAGGTCGCAAACCACCACTGCAGAATATTTCCGACTTGAATTGATTGTATGTGAAAGGTTCATCGCTATGACTAGGATGAGTACATTGGCCCTAACCAACCATAGCTCTGACGATGATGTGTTCAAGAGGCACGCGTTATTGCGGGTCCAGTCGGGCGCTATCAGTAGAACAGAAAGTGAAAGCGGTCTAACATCTTCCCTCCCCAGCCTTGAGGAGCATCTGAAGGTTAGTTTCAAGGGCTCAGGTTGAAGGTCCTTGCATCACCGGGACACCAGCCCACAATCCACCGCGACTAGGTCGCCCCCTCCTGTACAATCGCCCGGGGAGAAACCAACATTCACTTTCTAAATATGGCGTTGATGAAACTCGTCCCTGAGGGGAGGTGATTGATTAGGACTCTGAGGGACCAGGGTTAGATCTCATTCGTCGTATTGTCAGGCTGCAACTCCAACTCCTCGTACTAGGGTTGAAGTGTTTGAGAGTATTTTCAAGTGAGTTTTAATTATTTCTTACATATGATTGTTCGTTGGAAATAATTCAATTTGTGTTCTCTAGATTAGAAAAAAAATGTTCTAAAATAAACATTGTTGGCGACCTTCTTTAGTACGTCCGTTTTTTATACAAGAAAATCATATTTATTGAAATTTTAAGTATCTACCCACACTCGTAATTGATTGTATTGCCTATAATGGAGATATCGGATGTCGAATCCTGGACCGGTATATTGAGGCTGTTTTTTTCTTTAATGGTTTCCCACTATCGTTATAGGCAAATGCGGGTAAATTTCCTTTAGATCAATTATTCCTCGTCTGACACCTTAGCTCAGTTTGTAGCGTGATCTAAGGTCCCGGGTTCGATTTCTGGTATGGCCGAAAAATGTATCGTTGGTGAAATGTGGGTTTCCCCTTTCACAGTTATGAAGGCTGGGTGTTGTGTGTGTTCTAGATTTAAGTTAGTTTGTAAGTCTTGCGCTGATATAATTAGTCGGTTCAGATATCACTCGTTAAATACCTAAAAAAAAAAAATCTGTTATACTTGTTTTACAGAGAAAGTGTATTTTACTAAATGACTAACTTTTGGAAAACCCATTTCGGTGACCACGTGGTCTAAAGCGCTACTCTCGCAGTAGACTAGATTGCCGATGATGGGGAGGTCGGGGTTCAAATATCGGTCGGGTGTACTGAGGGTGGTTCTTTCAATATGATTTTCCTCTTTCCTTTCACGCAAATGTGGGTGTACTTCCTCTAAATATAACCTTCCTAATGCTTAACCCATTAGCATAATTAGTATATAAGTGTACAACCCAAACGGGTAGTAAGACTCAGTGTTTAAAAAACTTATGAAAACCTAAAATATTTTGGAACCTGCTTTTAAGTTTTGTTCAAATTTTGTATCTGACAAGTATTTCATAATATTATCGAGTAAATGAATTTTTTCTGAAGAAAATATTATTTTAAGGTGATTTATTGGTAAAGCAATTTTGGATGCCGTTTTACTAGTTAGATGATTGTGTCGTTTAATTTATTACTTTCCAGTGACCCCTTGGAGAGAGAAGTATTGTGATTATCAAAAAACTATAACTCCAGATTTTGATGCATGTCGACGCTTCACGACTCCTTGAAACAGAAAAAGTATTTTTCACGATGCATCTGTCTGTCTGTTACCAGGCCTAGAGGCTAAACCATTTTACCAACCAGGCTAAAACTTGCCACTTACTCGGAGGGTATTTTGGGATTAGATACCCATTCCTAAAATTAAGAGTAGTTTAATCAAGGGCAAAAAGAGATAAAAGTGATGTACTCAAAATCTGCTTTAATGATTTTTATTAAAATTCGTATTTAGATACTGTTTAATATTACAGACAAAATAAAGCATTTCATTTTTCCATGGGGATTATTTAAGTGGATATTTCCAATTTTGATAATATTTCTGCAAATATTTGAAATACAAAATAACCTATCTTTACAAAGTTGTAGTAATATTAAAAATAAATAACTTTTATTTAAAATATATTTTCATAAAACCAATAGTTCCCAAGCTATAATACAATTATATTTTAAATGGTGGTCTGGAAAATGGTGAGTCGGCGACCGTATGTACTAATGTACTAATCGTACATCCTTTCCGTGGAGGCTCTCTCCATGTTCTGATGAGATGAGGTGATGGTGATAGTGAGTATGAGGGTGATAGCTAGTATGAGGTTGTAGAACCAGTGGAAACGCTTAAACCTAACTTAAGCCTAATTAATTAACCAAACCTTGGTGACTGTTGGGGTGGTTCCCCTTTCGAGTAAAATACCCAAAATACAAGCCGGGAATCGAACCTGGGACTCCTAGACTCGTAGCCGGTTGTACTGACCACTACACCACGGGGCCGGTTATGCTCTTTGATGAAACATGATGTTATTTTTTCGATTATGTTTCTGGAACTATGTTTACTATATCGCTTCACATATCTTGTTTTAAGTAAATGTCTTCATTTTTTTTGGTAAGGTATCGAGAAAGTATGTGGTGTGCTGTGCGTACCATTTATTTTTTCTAGAATGATCCAAGCGTTTGATGGTCCTTATATTCCTTCAGCTGTTTCATCATCTGGTTATAAGCGAGCTTAGAAACGTCCCGAGGAGGAAGATAGAGGAAA
>CABEEJ010001575.1:8681-43269 GCA_901482245.1 Timema douglasi
TTTTTTGGTTTTCTCTTTTAGGAAGTTGCGTTGCGCGTTACACACTCCTCCCTGATGAGTTCCGATAGAATGAAACCTAGGTCGGGGGATTGGGCGGTGACGATCAATTTTCTTTAAGAGACATCCATTACCTCTTTGTCCATTGGCAGCAGTGTAAAGTGTGAACTGTGTTCTTCTTTTCATTGTAAAGGCCATATTGTGTTTGTCCCCCTTTTATATGTTTCTATCCACCTTTCCTGTACCTTCTTCCAAATATAATACAATTGCCTCATAAAGCGAAAAGAGGTTTTCCTTATAGAGTCATATCATTATATATTCGCATCCATGTCCTTTTCCTGTTTTGTCCTATTTGTTATACCTTTTATTTGTTCCTATCTATGTGTTCTATTATTTATTATTATTCTTTACCATTTTCCTTTTTTTCTCCTCTTATGGGGTTGGTATTAGGAAGGAAGTAATATAGAGGTAATCTACCCACATTTACGTGAAAGGAGAGTGGAAAACCATTTAGGAAAACCACTCTAAGTAGAACTGACCGGGATTCAATCCTTGATCTCTTGGTCTTCATCAGTCCATTATAACCCAAGAGTGATGTCTTAGACCATTCAGCCACTAAAGCTGGGGAGAATTCATAATTGGTTTCTTTGCAAACAACTCCTACATTATATGCAAATAAAATTGTCACACTGTCTTTATCAAAGTTCTTGATTTAGAAGGTGTTGGCAATTCTGCATGACCAACAAGTACTTTGAGGGAAATTTAGTAAACACCATTTAAACCTGCTGCCATGTATCAAATGGGTTTGGGAGCTAGCTATATAACTCAGTATGGAATAAGCTCCTAATCATGTCACATTCATTTCACTCATAATTCTTCAAACTTTATTCCATAAATTGAATTAATATAGAAATTGACTTTATTTTTTTAACATATCTAGCATAATATCAATTATATCATATATATATTTAGACGCTGATAAAGGAAGGATGGGGTGTGAACTATGGAAGGTTAAATAATACTAATTGTTGGTGAGCAAAATTATAGTTATCATTAACAAGCAATTTAATGTTTTATAATTTAAAATGCAAGTTAAATCAAACTGCAGTAAAGTTTGTCACACCTGTTTCACACGTGGTTTAAAATCTCGAAACAATATATTTATTTTGATTGAAACTATTGTATTTAATGTCTTACATAAGAAATATCTTATTTTAGGTTCAAGCCAATAACTATGGAACATTTTATGATGACCAAATGCAAAATTGGTCGATACGGTTTATTGAAGGCAGTGAGCATGCTGTGGAATTTGCAAGAGAGGTAATACATGTGTGTGTGTGTGTGTGTGTGTGTGTGTGTGTATATATATATATATATATATGTGTGTGTGTATATATATATATATATACACACACACACAAGGTGTGAGAATTGAAATTAATTTTTTACAAACTTTGGACACATTCTTCATAAAAAGACTATTCTTATTTCAACTTATTTAATTCACACTATTGTGTGGTCACAGTAAAGGTGTATCATTATTGGTAAATATATTTTTCACTTCTTTATGCCACTTAAGTAAAAGAAAATTGTCACATTTTTCAAAAATAAAAGTGCCAACGATTTGAGGATAGGAGGGTATATAATTATTTTTAAGCTATGGAATATAAAAATTCAAGACTATTGATCACTAAATATGGTTGATTGTTCAAGTAGCCTTATAAATAAATAAATATTTGCCAATGAAATAAAACAGTCATTAAACTTTTGAATATTTTGTAACACATAATATGTTAAAAGCATCAAAAGTTGTCCATTTACTGACCTCACTTCAAGCTGTTGTTTAAAATAGTTTTTTTTTTGTTTTTTAAAGGTTGGTTTGGCTCGAGCCAACTGTTTCGAAGAAGATGCAGCCCAATCTTTACAAGTCCAAGACTTGTTGGCCGGTGAAGGGCCAAAAGTAGGACTTGGGGATTCACTGGAGATTCGTTTCTCAGCCAAGACCCTAACACTGTCCCAAATCGGGGAGGTGATGTAAACCAAATAGTTTTTAATGTTGATTTTTTTTTTATATAACCATGTCTCATTTCCTGTTTGGGATATACACATTTCACTTAACTAACCAAACTCTTCAATACCAAACTTTTGTATTTCTCAACAGAATTAAGGGGGTATGTTTGATTACATATAAGGCCTAAAGAAATTTAGGGTTTATGTTTTCTCTATGAGTTATTTTTGGATGATTGATATAGCCTTTTAAAACTCAAAAAGTACTAACATATTTGCTGTTCTATTATGTATGCTGCCTTAGTTTAGATAAGCTATTAATTTGTGCGCTGATTCAGTATTTTTCAGAAAGCTTTAATTGATCTTGATGATGGCTTTATGTAGATAACATACTATAATACATTTTCATCAACATCTTCAGCTAATGATGATGAACGACACTTTCACAAATGTTGGTCAGTGGCCTTAATAGTCTCAAGGTAAATTGAGGGATTCATCCGATAACAACTGGAGACTACAGGTTTTGAATTTAAAAAATCTTTGAACATTATATACCTCTGTAAGTTTTTCATGAAACCATAGTTAAAGACATTTCTGAAGAAAGGGGATTTTTGGGAAAATTTTATAAATTCAAAATTTGATGAAGCTAATGTTACAGAGTCTTTTATTATCCAAAACCTAAAAAAAAGGGGGGGAGGGGAATATTAAACTAAAAAAAAAAATATTTTATACAGCCGTACATCCAATAACTAAATAAATGTTGTGAATTGATTGTTTATGAATTCAGGAATTAGATAACAATTTGAAAGAGGAAAGAGGCTTGCGAGTGAAGTTGAAAACAGGAGATTGGGAAGAAGGGCTTTTAGGAGCTAACAGGGGCCTAAAAAGACTTATTGTGCTACCTCCAAATATGTTGGTAAGTTTCTTAGACCAAATAATATTGATATATTAGCTATCTTCAAAGATTTTATAAAAAATAAATATAAGAATTGCTTTTTTTTTAAACAACTTTTATTTTATTATTTATGTACGGTAGTTAATGTGCAATTTCTCGACCAACTTATTATATCAGCACACAAGAATTTCCAAGAGCGAGAGAAAAAGGGTCTGCCAATTTTTTCAGGAAAAGTATTTTCACATACCTTCCAGGGTTCTTTTACATACCACACTCGACATGGGTCCGACAGCTTTAATTCTTTTCTGAAGGAGGTTGTTCTACAGAGTTTTATCGCTCAAGAAAAACCCACCTACCCTGACTGGGTTTGAACCCACGATAATCGTATCATGAAGCAAGCACTTGACTCCAAGACCATCGAGGTTGACAACTGTGTATTGATTTTAGATTATTTCATCCATTAATGCTCTCTTCATCAAACTAAACCTAAATCTTAAATGTAAACTATAAACAGTTAAAAAGAGAAAAAAATTTATTAACTTTTGATGACATGTGTCCACAACTATTTTCACTTATACTTATTTTGAAATAAGTCTAACTGTTTCCAACCAAACTTGACGCATGTACTATTTGTTTTCATAGGGCTTATGGAAAGATAAAGTAGGTGAAAATTCAAGGGTGGTGTTGGAAGTGGAGATTATTCGAATAAAGCTTGGGAAAGATTCCAGGGAAAGTACACCAAATAGATTACCATCTTTACAAGATAGTGGTGAGAGCGCGATTGACTCAAGGTAAAAATCTTCCTCTTACAACACTTTTAAAGTCATTATTTTGTTTACTAAATTCTCTAACCCTAAACTTATTGATGTGAATAACTTTATCATATTAAAACTCACAATTTCTCATATTTTTACTAGAAATAATAATTTTTATGATTCATCTTATTTTGAAGGCATTTTATCACAAGGTCTATATTAACATAATATTTATCAATTTTTCTGCATGCAAATTGGGCCCAAGACATTTTGACATAATATGGGACTTTTTATATCTCTCTGAAGATATTTAATTCGGCGTTTACATAGTGCTCTTGTGTGCTATGACACTTAATCATTCAAAATCAAATATTCGTTTGGTAATAATTTATTATTGTAAATATGTATATACGCTAGAGAGTTTTAAAATGGTTTTTTTAACTGTAAAATTATTATGATTTTAGAACAAATCATGATAGTGCACACATGGTTTTAAAACTGAGAGGTAAAGTTTAAAAGAAAAAAGTATTTTTTATGAATAATCAAATACATTCATATTTGTTTTGATGCCTAAGGTGCTGTAACTCTTTTTTATTTTCTCTCCATATAAAGTGTCACATAAGTACAACTTGTTTCAGTCATGAGTTGGGAATGAGTCTTGAGCTGATGGCAAATAAAAAGTTGTAGTTAAAGTTTACATTTAGTAAGGTTTGACATAGTTTTAATTAATTAGGGCACCTAGACCAATTTTTAATACTAAAATGAACTTGGATACAGGCCCTCAATGACTCAATGACAATGACTAAAAGAAAATGTTGGTGTACAAAGTTGTTATTTCTTAAGTTGAAATAAAAGAAAATAATTTTACTGTAATTTTGGCATTTTAATTTTGATAATAATTTACAAAAGTGTAGCTTAGCTTTTAAATAAAGTTTGGTTGAATCCACTATTTTAACAATCCAAATCTCCAATTACCTTTGAATCCTGAATAAAAATATTTTTAAAAATCCATTCATACATTCATTCAGTTGTGTGTTCATTTACTCATCTGGAGCATAGTTGTTAAGTTCATCCTATAAGTATTATTGCTTTTGAACCACCAACAAGCACAGTTAGAGCTCTAAAACAAATTTCAGCTGAAAATTGGAGAAAAGAAAATTGAAGGGTTTGAATTTTGAATTCGAACTTTTCTCAGATCTCGAATATCCTTAAGCATTTGAGGTATTCGAGGGTCCCATACCTACTTTAAATATTTAACATATTTATGCAAATTTTTATAAAAACAATTTTAATAGACTTACATCTTACAAGGACAACAAAAAAAAGTTGATGAACACAAGTATTGTGTTGGTTAAAGTTGCATATTACAGTTAATAAAATTAAACGAGTTTTTAAAGAGAACATAAGATTCTAGTGGCTAAAACAACTAAACTTAACATTGTCCCAAACAGGAGATCTAACCCTTCCCCTAACCACCCTGTGAAGAATACAGAATAGAACCCTGGACTTTCAAGACATTCTGACACCTTAGGTCAGTCTGTCTACTGAGCTAATGGGGCCGGGTTCGATTCCCAGCATGTCTGAAAAATTTATAATTGGTGAATTACCCATTCACATTGATGAATTAACGGCTGGGGACTGGATGTTGTGCTTGTCCTAGTTTTAAGTTAGATGGATTATAAGGCATATGAAGCTACAACAGGCCTGGCAAGCCAATAGTGGAAAATATATGGCTTGAATAAAAAACTGATCCAGGCCATAGGCTGGAAACAGTAATGATGTAAAAAATTTCAAGACGATTTTGGAATAAAAAAGGTGTTCAAAATCGAAAATATAATCCAAAATGTAATCAAAATGGGGCATTGACCCCTAAACAATCTTCTAATGTAATATATCCAAGTGCCTAGTCAGTAAATCCTGCAACCACACTGCTATGAAAAGTTAATATCAAAATCTAAACACTTTTTTATATACACTGTAGTCAATATATTTAACTCTCGCTGTTTTTCCTTGTCAATCCGTTAAAACTTTCGCTATACGAAACACAATTTACTAGTGTATTTACATTGTGCTGTTTTTAATTTGTATTATTTTTTATTCATTTAACACTATTCACTTTGATCACAATCGTTTAAGCCTGCCAATACATCATACGAGGCACACGACATACGATATTAATTCGGTTTTTAATATTAATATTTCTGTATTTTATCTTGGTAATCCATAGTGTATTGTGGTACTATTATTTTTTGTATGTGATTGCATTGGACCAGTGTAATTGTAAATAATAATTTGCAATATAACTTAATAAATATTTTACCTTAAGGCTACCACTTACCTTGGTCATAGTGCATGATTTTATATTAAATTCAGTAATAACTTCACCGGATCAAAAACATACTAATAACTAAAACACACATCAACAAAACTTATTAAAAGAATGTGTGATTTAGGTGGGAGGGAACAAATAAAAAAGGGGGTCCCCATTGTTATCTCTTCCCCTGGGGCCCCCAAGTATCTAATTACGGCCCTGCCTGACTGACAGAAATTAGAATGCTGTTATAGATTCAGCATAATCAGCCGTTTTAATTCCTCACAACCTATTTATAATTGAGTATGCATGTGCCATTTAGCTAGAAACGAAGGAACAACATCAATGAGGAAACTATTGACACAGCTCAGCAGCGAGAACGAGAAAACTGCAGGGTACTAATGTAAAGGAACATAAATAAGCACAAGCCCATTTAAATTGTAGTATACATAAAATTATAAAGGTAGATGCTGCTTGTGAAAACGCGCTAACTGGCCAGAGGGTTAAAACATGTTGGGCCTGTTCCTTTTGTTCTCGCAAGTCAGTGTCCATGACTGATTGGATACCCCTCAACTTTTAGCAACATTTATTTAGGCCTTGGCCTAAAATTTCTCATACTGCTACATCTAGCTTTGAGAAAAACAATTATTTTATTTTATCAGGTCAACAGAAAAATAAAAATAAATCGTTGAAAAAATATATTTATGTTTCAAACATTGGCAGCTTACATGTTTGCCGCAGTTAACCTATCAGGCGACACCACCAAGGTGTATCAAAACAACTACTGCTTTGCATTATGTATCATCAGGGTCAATTACTTTTACTTGGCTGGCTATGTGAACTTTGGGTGGGGGATTGAAGGGGGTGCAGGTTAACCCCTTAAAGAGTTTTTCTTGAAATACAAATAACCTCTTGACACTTCCACTAAATAACAGTTTAACTTGGAACACCACACCACATATTGAGGAGACTTCTCTTCTTCAGGCTGATTGATAAAAACACTTTCTTCTTTAATTTTTTTTTTTATATATTTCAGCAAATAAAATCAAGTAATCCATAGTGAAGTCGACTTGCTGCCAACTTTAGACAATTCACTATAAGCTCTGAGTTGCAATATGTGGTCAGATTCTAAGATAAGTGATAATGTCATCTTCGGCACTGTTCACCATGTCTTGGGTCAAGTCAGTTGACTCTTTACGGCTGATGGAATTAAAATTCGATCATATTGTTAGCCAGGGCTAAGATCCTGATAGGGTGCAGGGAGGATGTATTTATAATCCTTTCTCTACATTAATTGGTTATATTTCTCTAAGATATCTGCCTCATCCCCATTCCTTAGAGTAAATTTGTTAATATCTCTTGCTTAGAACATATAAATTAAGTTATTTAATGCACACCACATGTTTGTACGAATATAGTTTTAAATAGTCTTTCATTTTGTATCTATAACACACCATAATAATCTAAAATACTATTCATTGTTTTGTTGACCAAAAAGCACTGATGACACAAGCATTAAAGCACGAGGGGCATCCATTTCTGAAGCACTAACGAATAGTCCCAAAACTCACAAAGCCAGCATTATCTCCCGGATGGCTAAGATGGGTCAAGCAACACTACCTCTCAAGGGGGCCATCCCTTGTAATCCAAGTGATTCCGAGGAAACTGAGGCAAGTAAGCTTGATTCATACCTGCGCAGGAAAGTTTGATATTAAACCAGATTCGTAATAGTTTGTTTTAGAACTTTGAATGTATGTTTTAATAGCTATTTTTTAAAGCGTATAACTCAAACAGGTAGTAAGATGTGGCTCTAAATAAAAAAAATCTATTTTATAAATCCGCTTTAGTTTTAGTGTAATTCCCCAATACCCACACTACCTGAACAAAACCATGATAAGTGAGTGGGAATTGAAAGGAAGGATGACATCACAATTTTATTTATCATGTGGTATGCTGTGACCTCCTAAAGGCTCAATTCTAATATCCTCAATCCAAATGCACATCTTACAAGGATAGACATACAAAAGGCGAAATTATTTTTGGGTAAAAGAAGTGCTATTTTTCCCAAAGAAAAGAGATGGAATTTTGTGCTAAAGGTGGTGTTATTATTCAATACCAGTCAAATTAGTCATAATTAAAAAAATGTAGGGTTTAAGTCCAGATTGAGAATTTATTCTTTATTTCTCTATGCCAAGTTAATTGTAGGATAAACTGGTTTTTATTATATTAGCTCAAATGAATACATTGCCATTTTGGCCAAATTATTTTCCTTAAGGTTTGTTCTTTGTTCGATCATAACATTGGTGTACAGTATTGTACATCACAAGAAATCTTAGCAGAGTCAACATCTGCACATGGTAACCAAATTGTCTCCTAACATTTCCTAGCAAATGCTGGTTTTGACAAAGCAACTACCTGCGGCGCTTTTATAATGTTTATTACAGGGTCCTCCATTTGCTTTTCAACCCATTGCTTCAATCCAAAGTGTCTGTTAAGGGTAATTCTGTGTCAAGTGATCCAATAGTCTACCACTTTTGATCCCATGATAATACCTTCCACAAATGATGCTAAAATAGACAAATTCATGGGTGATATTATTATTATTATTATTATCATCATCATCTTCATCTTCATCATCATAATATCATCATCACTATGGTTATTATTTTAAGAATTAGGTTTTTAGACATTTAAAGTCAAATATTTTATGGCGTGGACTTGAAATTAAAAATTGTCCAAAACCAGTAATGTCCACAGTCATATGAAAGCTTATAAAATAAGCTAAAAATCTTTTTTTCCCTAGCCTTCTATCTCATTTCTAGTTTGAGTAATCATTTATTTTGTAACTGTATCATCGAAAAATGTAATTTTTTTTAAATTTCAGAGGCAGTAACTTAAAAACTAATGCAGATACAAAACACCAAAATTAGGATTTTTCAATTTCTCTTAGATTAAGTGAGCCAAATTTAAGGGGAAAAAAAAATCATTGGGTAAGGTTTAAAAGTATTAAAATATTGGATCACTTGACACAGAATAACACTTACTAGTTCTTCTTGGTACTTGTCTTTTCAAGCTAAATTCACATTACTCTAGTAATAACAGTAAAACTCGCATTATCACAAATGCAAATTTTGCATGACCCTACTTATAAGTAACCTTCCAATTTGCTTAGCACACTTGTACGACTCAAACCCCGCCATTAAATAATATAACATTACTACATAGTAATTGATGGTAAGATATATCCCTAAATATAATATTAAAACCAGGAAAACATAATTTTAACACAAAATAATTACAAAGTGGCTTTTAAATATGTAATTATGAATTAAATACACTTTCACCACAATTTTTTGCACTAAGACACCTCTATTACATAAATATTATTATTTTCAATGGCATCTATTTGCTTTTGCATCACGCCAGCATAATAGCAATAATAGTTGGATATAGATATTATAATATTTTTGGAATATAACAGCAGTTTTTTTTGAGAGTTTTAATAACTAAAGCGTCATAATTTACTAGGCACACTGGCCCAGTTGAAAAAGGTTTTAATATTCTTTGCACAAGATTGTGGATCACTTATATTTACCCAATTTATTTTAAATGTGTTGATGTTTTATTAGTCAAGTATTTACTAAAGTTCACGCCATAAATTCTTTTATCCAAGTATTTTTCATAGTCGTTCTCAAAATGTATTTTTATAATAATGGAAATTGATAAAAATAAAAAAAACTAATAAATGTAAATTTAATTAATAAAGCCCACCTAGGGAAAGAGTAAAAATATAGGAAGAATCCAATGCACCAAGGAGAATTTTTTTTTTCTATCTTCTATAGTAGAAATAGTTCTATTTCTAATTCTTTTGGAAAACTTTCTCTCTCATATATTCCCCCAACTCTTGTTTAGAGTTCACCTATTTGACTCACATAATCCTAAACTGTCATCAACAGTATCACTTTCCAACTTAGTACCCTTGGTAACGTGAACAATGTTAGGGGTATCTCAGTAGATATGCCCTTATAAAATGTTTTGATGCACTCAATATACCGATCCTTCCAGAATATCAGTTGGTTATCTTTGCCCAAGAGGTCTTCTCAAGGGCTAATCAACACCAACTGGGCAAGTGGTGATTTAGACTCCTCTATAACCTGGTTGCATTAACTGCTTTGGCAATGGTCTCCTTCTTTGCTCACTAATTACATTAGACAACTACCTACAAATATAGGCAACCAGTGACAAAAATACGTAATTTACTTTTGTCTGCAAAATTATTAAAGCTACACAATTCTGAATGATACAACAACTTATTATAATATGAAGAACTGAAGGTAATTACCAATTTAACTATGAATATTTTAAGTAGATCAGTGAAACAAAGGCTGGAAAATGTAGTCAACTTCAATAGGGTTGGTCGGTGACCTGGCGGTCTAAGGATCAGTGTCAGACTTCTATGCTGGCGGTCGGGGTTCAATCCTCGGTCCCGGCAAAGATTTATCTGATTACCAAACCCTTCCTTCACCTCTGACAAGACATCTTGTGAATGTGAGGAATGCCAGGCCTCCACCGTGGTTCGGATTTCACGTTAAACTGTAGGTCCTCCATTTCATCTCACAATCACCCTACCATTACACATTAGCGTAAGTGCGTATAACCCGAACGGGTAGTAAGACGTGGTGCTAATAATAATAATAATAATAATAATAATTCAATAGGGTTGAAACCATGAGTTGACACTTTCTTTATACCTTCCCCAAATAGATTTTTTTGGGCACATAGAAATAAAAGATTTAAAAAATACTTTATTGTCAAAGCAAAAGTAACTTTTTATGGTAAACTGTACAAACTAATTCTCTGTCTGAAAATTTATGAACCTTCAAACGGTTTATTGTATCTCTCTTTATCTTATTATCACTTGCCACATGTTTAATCTTAGATTAGTGTGTCAATTTACACGGGAAGCATGTGACAAAACAAGTTGATAAAAACAACATTGTCTCAATGATAGCCTGAGATTAACAATAAATATGTGTACATAGTATTTTAAAACTTTTTTTTTCACATCTTCCACAACTATCATTGTAAATGTATAGTCCTAAAAACAGTAATGTATTATTTTGTAGAATAGCATTATTTTAGTTTCATTGTTTAACTGCAACAAAGTATTTATTCATGCTTTTAATATGTTTGTAATTACTCAGCCATTGCTATAAATATATTATTATTATTATTAGCACCGCGTCTTACTACCCGTTCGGGTTATACGCACTTACGCTAATGTGTAATGGTAGGGTGATTGTGAGATGAAATGGAGGACCTACAGTTTAACGTGGAATCCGAACCACGGTGGAGGCCTGGCATTCCACACATGTCTTGTCAGAGGTGAAGGAAGGGTTTGGTAATCAGATAAATCTTTGCCGGGACCGAGGATTGAACCCCGGCCGCCAGCATAGAAGTCTTGACACCTTACCCCTAGACCGCCAGGTCACCATATAAATATAAATCCTGAGCTTTTCAATGAGTAAAATCTGGTAATTTCATTTGTGAAATTGTAATAAAAAAATCAGACTTAATGAAAATGTAACACCTTTTCTCAAGTAATCTCAGCCTTTTCTTTATTTTAGGAAGAAGTCAGTGGTCCCAGAACACTCCCTGTTTTGTCTAGTGCAAAGCCACCTGCCAAACTTCGTAGTGTCAAATCACGCCTGTCTGCCCAACCTCAACCCCAGCCGATGACAGACACTCCAACATCCTCTAGTAACTCTATTCCTCAACAGATGGCAATGTATCAGACAATGCCTTGGCAGCAAACTCATTTACCAGCTGGGGCTCAACAATTCATGGTGAGAAAATTGCTCTAAACACTAATTATTGTCAGTTTGATAGTATGATGGTAAACAGTTAGTGAAATCATTAAAGTTAGGGGCTAGCTTCTCTAACTAAGAGTGTTAAAGAAACATGTAAATACCTGGTGACAATTAAATATGTACACTCTGTTTACCCTGAAAGGTAACAGTCTATTCTTTTCCAGTTACAGTATGACCCTATCTTATAGCCCATACCAGTGGTTCCCAAATGGTGGGTAGTGACCCAGTGCCGGCCCACAGAAAATTTAATAAATGTATACACCCTTAACTATTATGAACATTTTAAAATTTCCACTTCTACTAAAGAACACCTTTTAAGACTGGAATCAAGCTTAAAGGAATATCTTACTCCAATTTTCAGTATGGGTCAGGAAACCCCTTAAGGTTAACACAGAAACTAACCAAAATTGTCCAGTCATTTAATCTGACATTGATTCTCTTCTTGAACTTTGGTGTGACACAACTTTGTTAAAGTTTATTTAACTAGCTTTTGTCTAGGTTTCTGTTGTGACTTTTTTTGCTTTAGCCTAAAAAGCTTTTTGCTTTCTCATACCCTTTGCCATGATGTTTAAGTGTGAAGCAGGTTTTTCAACATTAGCTTTTTTAAAAAGTAAATACAGAAATATATTGGATGTCAACCATATCTGAGTATAAAATTGAGCTTTCTACCCTGAATTTTTTTAAGTGAGCAAAATCAGAAACACACTTATCATTAGGAAGCTTGTTTATTATTTGGTTCTAGTATTTTTTTTAATAAATAAATATACCAAGCCTATCAAAAACTTGCTTTCGTTCTATACCTACATTTCCCTATAAACATATTATATAGACCAGAGAATTCATACTAAAAGCTTTTTGAGTAATTTATATGACTAATCATACAAATCTTGTGGGTAACAAGAAAAAATTGATTGAAAAACCGATACACAACTCAGAAAGTTTGGGAAAGGCTGGCCTACTCCATAGTGTAAGCCAATGAGGTAAGCTTGCTACCTTTCAGAGTAAATGGAGTGTGCACTCATCATACAAACTTATAAAATATGTATAGTCTTGTACTCAAGAATTCAAAAAATAAACTCAAAAATATGTTGATAATATTTATTTTTTAATCTTTGATTTGTTGTGACAGAGAAATGGTTCAGTCCAGCAGTTTTCCATGTCGCCTCAGTATACAATGGATGGTCAGCTGTTTCCAATAGTCCCTCACATGATCACACCTCAGATGATCCAAACTTCGGTCAGCACGCCTTCTGCCATTCCCTCTCCTGACTCACACCTTTCAGTATTTTTGTCTGAGGCACGAACCCATAACTCTGAGGTGCGCATGGGGGTGGCAAAAGTTGCCGAAAAAGTGGATCAAGTCTTATCTAAGGTATAGTGCCATTATTATGGGAGTATGTGAGTATGTGAGTATTCTGATATTAACTCATAAATTATTTGCATTTAAAATTTGAATAATGATTTCTAACAGCACAAATTATTTGTACCTACCTTAAAAAAAACATGAAAACTGATTAGTTAATATCTTCTTTGAGAATTTTATAGATATATTTGATTGTTCGAAATAGGACACTGAAATGGTTAAAAGTAAGAGTTCACTTACCTGGGTAATATTGTAGTAGAGATTGTTAACACAACATACAATCACAATCACCAGTTTTGTGTGCCACAGTTAGATTCCACAAACAAAAACAATAAAAATTGTGGTGTTGGAAGCCAAGATCACTTTAGTCTCTTGTTATCTCCTTATGTATATAAAAGTATAATTTGCGGTGTGACATTATTTTAATTTTTAAATGTGTTTATTGCATTTTAAAGTTTCCCTCTTTGACTAGGAAATAATATTAAAAATAACACTATTCACACATTCTTAACAAGTATATAATAAACAATCTGGTAGTTTAAAAGGTACAAAAAAAATTCTTTTTCTGTAATGAATCTGTTTTATATCAGTTTTTACGTTGGGGTTGGACAGTTTTTATATTAGGGTTGGGTGGTTTTTATATTGAGGCCGGACAACATAAATTGGCAACCTAAAATTAGGGGTCTGCGAGCTCGGGTTTTTTCATTCAAGTTGAACTCGAGTCAAGTATGTATTTGTTTATTTTAAATGTAAATATCACATCTTTAAAATTAGAGATTTAAAAAATATACTAAAACACATGTTCTTAAAATTTGAATGACACTCTTTTTCATAAATATAAATACTTTTGGAACAAAAGTTGAGAAATGAAAATATAAGTTTTTAAATTGGAAATAAAGCTTGGAAAACACAATCTAAAATAAGAACAACACTTCATTAAAATACAGGGCCTAGTAGAAAAAATAATTAAAATGGTTTCAACACTCATATTTTTATAAGGAAAACCTCTTTTTGCTTTATGAGGTAATTGTATTATATTTGGAAGAAGGTATAAGAAAGGTGTATAGAAATTAGAAACATTTAAAAGCGACAAACATAATATGGCTTTTTAGAGGCAACCATTACCTCTTGGTCCAATGGCAGCAATGTAAAGTGTGAACTATGTTTTTATTTTTACTGTAAAAGCCATATTGTGCTTGTCTCTTTTATTTGTTTCTATCCACTTTTCCTATACCTTCTTCCAAATATACCGTAATACAATTACCTCATAATATACCTCAATATATATTTTACCTTATAATTATTATTATTATTGCATTTTAAAAATTGATTATTAAGTATATCAAGTGAAAGCTCGAAAATGACGAGACTAAAAAACTTTCGAGTCCTACTAAAAATAATCTGTACATTTTTTATATTTTATCATTTGCTGTAACCTTTTCAGAAGGAAAATTAGTAAATAAAATTTTCAGTTTACTATAATTATATTTTTCTCAAATTATTGCTTTAGTTATTCATACTCTACAAATGGTATATTATGGGAGATATTACAATTTGAGAGTTACTTATGTTACTTTATATGAGATTGAGTAGTAAAAATATCAAAACTTAATTTTAAGATGGTGCATTTATCATGGTTGTGTACAAAAAATGAAAATTTAATTTACTACATAATTGACACTTCATGGTACTTAGTTTGTTAATACAACTTAAATTGTTAGTCTCTTGTTAATACAACCTGAATGATTATGCCCTTGTTAATACAACCTAATTTATTAGGCTCTTGTTTCAGTTGGACATATTGCAGTTTCATCAACCGTCTCAGGCCCTGTCCATCAGTTCTGTGGACCCACCAGCTTTATTGGCAAGTGTACAAAAGCTTGTTTCTGAAAATGGTCAGCTTCATAATGAACTCATCGAGAAACGAACCAAAGTCGATGAGCTCAATGATAAGATGTATCATCTGCTACACACCAATCAAAAGTGAGTTGGATAGAACATTGTTTTTGTTTAAACTAATTAGAGTTTCTTATCTATGATTAATTGGTTATTTTATATGTTCATCTCTCTTTTCCTGTACCTACAGTTTCTCTGATATAACAAATCATACCTTTAAAATCGAAGAGGTTCTCATTTAAAAAAAAAATGTCATTTTTATATACATGGAAGAAAGGACATGAAGATGGAGTAGGAACAAATAAAAGGAAAAAAACACAGTATGGGTAATTTATAGTAAGACATTGTAAAAACGCTGTACAATAATGTAATGTAAGTGATAGTGAGGGAAGCCAACCTGAAAAGATAGTTAGGTTAGGCCTATATAGAAACAAACACACTTCTCTCTTAATTTATTCTTACAATTTTACACTTTCCACTTCTTCAAATTTCTGAAAATTCAAAAGAATGTATAACTGTGAAAGTTTGAAGAAGTGCCCTCGAGGTAAGCAGGGCTAAAAACAGCTCGGCCACTCAATTTAATTCCCCTCTACTACTCTTTCACACTGTCTACAACTCTGCCCATGTCCATGACGCTTTCTTTCATCGCCTCCATCGTTGCTGGTTGCTGGCAAGCTAAATTTGTTTGTGTTGAAGTTGGGGAGGCACATGCCCCTTGCAACCCCCACTACCCCTTGGCGCTATGCCTATGGATGTCACCTCTGTGCATTGGATTCTTCCCACGTTTTTTCTCTTTTTCTAGTTGGGCTCTATTAATTAAATTTACACTTATTAGTTTAATTTTTCCTTTTTCTTTATTTTTTATCAATTTCCACTATTATAAAATTATCTAGTCATTGGGCCACCTCATTGTTATCATAAAAGAATCTGAGTCTTAGAAAACATAGGCTTACTTATTTTTGTTGTATCGTGTCTTAGTATCTGTTCAAACAATGAGCATGTATTAATTACACTAATGGAATAGAGAGATAGGAGGAATAAATACTGAGAAGAAATATACCCACATTTGTATGAAGGAAGAGTGGGAAACCATTTAGGAAAAACACCTATAGGGATTTCCCTGCCACCGGCTATCTAGCCTAACATGAAAATAGCGCTTTAGACCATGCATGTGTTGCTATAGTTTTTGTATAATCCATTCATTATAATATTAATATTAAAGGTCTGGGATCTGATTGATAAGTTATCCCTATAATTGTGTTGGGAAAATTGACCAATAAACAGTATAAGAGCTCTAAAACAAATTTCAATTCAAAATTTGAAAGAAAAAAAAAGAAAAAGAAAATTAACAAATGTTTTAAAATTTTGAATCTTATATTTTCTCAAGGCTTTGAATCTCTAATATTCCTGATCAAAAATATAACATATTTATGACTAAAAGTAACATAAAATTGAAATAACCCTGTTATGCTATAAAATCATGTTAACATATTAAAAGCATAAGACTATTAACAAAGTGTCATTTGGTTTAGATATCTGGAGCAGAGTAACAGTCGCATGGAACACAGTCAAGACACTCACCTCCAGACCTTGATACTCACACTCCAGCAAGAGAAGGAGAAGCTATCTGTGGACCTGAGCAATGCTCTGGCCAGAGTGGACTCACTTCAGGTGGGACTATACTCCCCTGTCCCTTTGTGTTATAGTGCAGGCATGAGACCTCTCCCAAAATGTCAACTAATATCCATCATCATCGTAAGGGTCACTTTACTAAAATACCTCTATTTTCCTTTATCCTCCCACCACTCTTCCTCCTTTAATGTTTCCTATTATTCTCCTCTCACTTGCACACATTCTATTATTGGCTTTATCCATCTTTTTCTTGGTTTCCCTTGCAGTCTTTTCATGCATAATTCATCTCCATTCTCTTATGTATTCTCTCCTCTTCTAACCTCATGACAGCTAACATGCTCCTCACAAACATCATTCCCAAAGCCTCTACTTTCTAAGTTTCTCTTGCATTCAATCTCCATGTTTCTGCTGCACATGCATCTATGGGTACAAAGTACACCCTATACAGCAGTCAACTAATAAACTAGTATTATGATAATTGATTAAAATGCACCTTTTTAAGATATTGAATGAAAACAAAATACATACTATTTTCGAGTACTATACTATCATAATATTATCTATACAGTATTATAATTTATGCTTCACGCATTGTAAGTGATTGTCTTAGTTCCAGTCCAGTCATCCAGTCAAAATTCCTGTGTCAGCTGCAGCTGGCTATTTTCATGTCCTCTGAGGTCACAAATTACTTTAGAACTGCAGGATGTTTTTATAACACATTGTTAAAGGTATTATTAGGTTATTTGTACCTCCCGCCTTTCA
The DNA here is from genome assembly GCA_901482245.1 of Timema douglasi. Lineage (NCBI taxonomy): Eukaryota > Metazoa > Arthropoda > Insecta > Phasmatodea > Timematidae > Timema > Timema douglasi. The sequence continues at coordinate 26,170 of CABEEJ010001575.1, forward strand.
CGCTCCTCTTAACCACCCCTTAGCTGAAATTGAATTCTAGATACTTGCCTGACCATTGTTAAAGGTATGATTTAGTGCTTTGCCTACTTTTCTAAAATTTAGTCATAGAAACATACCTGTTCTAATGACATACTTGAAATTTTTTTTGTTTGTATCACCATTCTGAAAAAAAATAAAAAAAATTGTACTTTGAGGTATATCCTATTAAAGAATTAGAAATATTTTTTCATATAAATATTAACAGATTAAAATTGTTTATTACTTGTCTAATACTAGTATTATATTTGGAAGAGGGTATAGGAAAGTCGTATAGAAACATTTAAAAGGGACGAACACAATTTGTCTTTTACACTTAAAAATAGTTTTAAAATATAAAAGATGTTAAGATATAACATATAATTATGTTTCTTCACTTTGGGATTAATCATAATTTTCAAGCAATGACAAAGGAAATTTAAATGATAAATGTATTAGTCATATACGTGATATATTAAAATTAATTAGTTTTTGATCTAATTTGTTTAAATCAATGATATTATGAGGACATTGAATCTAATGAAAAGTTAATATTTTAACTTTATAGAAATAATAAAATATTGGTCCAAAAGTGGAAACTACCCCTAATACTACTGTACATTCCTGACATTTAATTTTTTTTTAAGTCTGTATAAAGGAGTTACAAGTTAATTGTATTGTTAATTGTGTTCTCAGTCGGAAGTAAAAAATCTCCAAAAAACTGTAAACCAGTTGACAGAGCAAAGATCAGCATTATCAGCACAACTGCAGACAATGCAAGCGGAGCTGGAAAATACGAAATCAAATTCTCAAGGTGAATATTTGTTGTTGTTTTATTTTAATAAAATAAAGTAAATAGTAGGAATCTGCAAGCTTGTTTTTTTTTAAATTTCAATTTGAGTGTTTCAAAAAGCTCTCGAGTTTGAATCACGTTCAAACAGAGGTCCTTCATAATTTTAAAATGTTAAAAGCATATTCTATATGTTTATTTTAAAAGTAAAATAGGATATTTAAATGTCACCATTCAAAACAAACATAAAATGAAAATAACAATGACACTCATTTTTATAAATAATAAATATTTTTGAAAATAAAGATTAAAAAATGGAAGTATTGGTTTTTAAATTAGATACAACCAAACTTGATTTAAAAATGAAAACAACACTTATATAAAAATATCATAAAAACAGTTATCAAAATTGTTCCAACCCTCATGTCTTTAAGACATTAAAATTACACTAACAATTACAACAACAAAAAGTTCATACAATTTGAGTTTTAATGGACAATTAATTTTAATACCACCCATCTTTAAATATTCTAATGAAGATTAATCTTATCTTTTAAACAATGTTTCCAGGGCTGGAGGAGCAATTAAGAGTATCTTTACAAAGCCGTGCATTAGTTGATGAATATGTGAAAAACTTGCAATCTAACATATCACAGCTTGAGTCTGAACAAGCGTTGCTACAAAAGCAGCTCAGTTCAGCCAATGAGAGGCTTGAAAAAGAAGGCAAGGCTACAGAAAACCATCTGAATGAGTTGGCGAAAAATCACAAGGTATAAATTATGGATTTAATTTGTAAGTAAAGTTGGGTCAAATACACTATTTTACGAATCTGAATCCAAATCTTGGAAAAAAACTATGGACATATAAGAAAATATAAATATAATAAAATATAAAAAAACTAACTAGTAACTAGCATATTGGCCCAAAAATAAGCCGCAATTTTTTTCCAAGAAACAACTCTCATAAAATTCTAATGCGGCCTATAATCACACTCTTAGATAATATACATTCAATTTCGTACCTATAGGATACGCTTTCTGTTAAATCGATATATATATATATCAAAGCTAATAGTCACCGCTTTTTAAAAATAGATAAACATTGATAGTAGGCAAAATTATTTAAAAATAGATTAACCATGACATTTGGCAAAGTTATTTAAAAATATATGAAGTATGACTATCTTATTTGTGTGTACAATATTTGAGCCATAACGGATGCCAAAATAAAATTAGTTTCTTCAGCGCATCCTATTGATAATATATCTTTTATGTAAAGGGAGCTTAAATATTTCGAGCTAGATTTTGTTTCATTATGTTGGTCAACATTTATTTTATTGTGAGAACAATAATTTAGTGTGTGTATTAAATTCGGAAGTGTAACATGGTGGATCATGTCGAGAAAAAAGTGTGTCTCAGTCAGGGAATTAGATAAAGCTATGATACCAATTTTAAATTAGTGGTGATAAACTATGCAGAAACTACGAGTAATAGGGAAGCGGGAAGAAAATACAGAATTGATGAGAGGAACATACGTCGCTGGATTTAAAAAAAAAAAAATTTAAGAACACCATCTCAACGCAAAAAACCTTTCGATGACCCAAGCATGGCCGTAATCCTGAAATGGATGTACGTGTTCTTCCTTTTGTAAAGGAAAAGAGATGTAATGGATATTCAATAAGTCGTGACGTAATCTGATTCAAGGCACAAGAAATTGCAAGAGAGCTACAAGTGCTACACAGGAAATTCAAGGCAAGCCTTGGGTGGTGCCGTAGATTCACTAAGATGAAGAACTTCTTTAGCGCAAAAGTTTCCCACTGACTACTCAGAGAAGTTGTTGAAATATTAATGTTATGTAATTGGCCTCCGTACACAGAATGACTATCTTCTTAGTCAGATTGTAAACGCCGATGAAACACCCGTGTATTTTTTGACATGCCAATTATTACTTGCTTGGATGAAAAGGGATCCAAATCCATTGTTGGGAAGACCACTGGCAATGAAAAACTGCACTTTACAACTACGTTAGCTGTAACTGCTGATGGTAGGAAACTACCCTCATATGTAATTTTAAGAAGAAAAACTTTCCTGAAATAAAACCCTGCCCATTGGAATCATTGTCAGGTGTCAAGAGAATGGGTGAATGACAGCAGAATTAACGTGTGATTGGCTAGCAGTCGTGTGGAATAGAAGGCCCTCTAAAAAAACAGGCAATGCTAGTGCTTGATGCATTCAAAGGGCATCTTGCTCCAGATAAGGAAAATAAAGTCAAGGCAACAAATTCAGATCTTGTTGTTATTCCAGGAGGTATGACTTCACAACTACAAGTCCTTGATGTGGTTGTGAATAAACCCTTCGAAGACAACCTCCGAAGAGAGTTTTCAGACTGGCTTTTGTCAGATCATTCCCAGTGGCAAAATTAAGAAACCTTCATTGAACCAGTTCTGCAAGTAGATATTAACTGCTTGGGGAAGGATATCTGCTGAATCCATTGTCCACGGATTTAAAAGGTGCTGCCTATCCAATAGGATGGATGGCACAGAAGATGACATTTTGTGGGCGGACCATGCAGAATAGACCAATTAGAGTGAAGAAAGTGACACTGATGAGAGCAGTGATGAATAACTTTTCATTCCTTTCAAAGTGTCTCATTGTTAGTCTATGTTTTTCAGTGGACACATTTTAAGTGTATCATTATTTTTTAATTTCCAAGTGATCTAATTTTTGTATGAATAACTTACATTTTATTTCCAAACGATTTAATTTTGAGTGTGAATTACAAACTTTTTTTCATCCCCAACTGACATCATTTTAAGTGTAAATAGTGTGGGTTTTTTCCTCTGAAAATGATTTTATATGGGCTATTTAATTAACCTAATTTTATGTGTAGGCACCTACCTGTAAATAACTTTTTATTTCTTTTCAAATTATTTAATAGACACTGATCATATTTAAGTGGGAATATTGCTCTTTCTCTGAAAGTGTTGAAAATTAAGGGTGTGGCCTATATTTGTGGGCAGCCTATTTTCAGGCCAATACGGTAAATGTTAACATTATTCCTTATAATCCATTCATTATAACATTCATACATTCATTTAAGTGTTAATTTAATGCTCTAGGGCCTGGTTATTAAGTTCATCCTATAATTATAATGGGCTCTGAACCATCAATAAGCAGTATTAGAGTTCTAGAACTAATTTCATCTGTAAAGTTGAAAAAAAATAATTTATAAGATATTCATTTTGAATCCTCTAATCTTGAATATCTTTAAGGATTTGAGGGTCCTATCACATAAAAATTATATTTGTAATAATATAGTTGGTTCAAATGGTATTTTATGTATTCAAATCTTTATTTTCTCCATGAATCCTAATTCTGAAATTTAAATCTGAATCTTGAGAAAACAAATAAAAAATACTATTCAAAATTTGAATTAAAAAAGACCTTTTTAGTTAGTTGAGTCGTGAATCCGATATTTTCTAAAATCCTCAAATATTCTTAATGATTTGAAGGTTCCATCCCTATGCTATAATAATAATTATGATTTAGTACTAAAATAGGTTACCCAAATTTAAGGATAGTCGGCAAGTTTTAAAATGACACCTATTACTTAGTAAGATAAAAATAATGACATTTAAAAGAAGATTATCACCATAATTGTCTTTTTCCGACCTGTGATCAAGCTAGTTCAGTAAAATGCCTGTACTTTCCTCTTTATTGGAACAGCCACTCTTCCTCCTTTATTTACTTCTCCTCTCATGTGTATACTTGCTATTATCTGCTCTTCCCATCTCTTTCTTGACCTCTCTTGCGGTCTTTTTCCTATTAATTGCCATCATTCTCCTTGGGATTCTTTCCTTTTCCATCCGCATTACATGACCATGAGATATGAGATTGTATTAATATATTCACAGGACCAAATAGATGAACTTAAAAGGAAGCTCGAAATTCAAACTCACAATAATAAATCCTCAATTGACCAGAACTCGATTGAAGAGGAAATTCAGCAGAGACTTAACTCTAGAGAACAAGAAATTGCAGAGAAATATTCTATCGTAATCAAGCAGTTGGAGCAAGATCATGTTGACCTAAAACGTCAAATAAATGAATTTAATAACAAGGTAATCATATGGCTAAAGAGAAGCTATAAACAAAGGAAATTATGAAATGTAGAGTCAGAAAATAAATAGTATTGCCCAGAAACCCAACCATTAAACCTAGTCATACTTACCCTAACCTTGAAAAAGCCATCAATTACTGTTAAACAATATTGATGATGATTTAGTGCCAGAACAGGCCAGTAAAACATTAAAGTGTCTTGCCTGTTAAGATAGGACAAGGAATATGAGTTTTAAGTAGATGCACCAGCATTTGACTGGAGATAATGGGATTTTTTTTAATAAACAGTGACACCGGCTTCGGTGCCCACATGGTCTAAGGTGTCACTCTCTCAATAGACTAGACTGCCGCTGACAGGGAGACAGAGGTTCGATCCCGGTCAGATGTTCCGAGTGTGTTTTTTCCAAAATGGTCTTCCATTTTTCCTACATGCAAACATGGGTACACTTTCTCTAAATTCAACCTTTCCCCATCCTTAACACATTAGATTGGTTAATAAATAGGCATATAACCAGAACAGATAGTAAAATGCGGTGCTCAGAAAAAAATGACACCTATTAAGTTGTTAGTTTTTTTTTTTTACAAAGCACTGCATCTTTATACCTGTTCGGGCTCTACGCTAATTGCTAGTAGGCCTCTTGTTTATCAAGCAGGCATATAAATAGTTGTAACTAAGGATATTTGTTTTAATTCTCTTACTATTTAGATTATTTGTGTATGGTTGTATACAAATATATTCTTATTTTGGTCTTTTAATTTTAAGATAACAAAATGATCGACATTCTGTTAATTTCTTTTCAGGGTGTTGCAAAATCTTATGTAGATGATGCAGCCATTCAAAGTAGTGTTGTTGATGAAGTTAAAAAGGTTATGAACATGGTATACAGAATGTTGCAAACGCATTTTCAACCTAATAACTCATATGAGGGAACTTATATTAGGAAAACTCTTTTGGAAAATATTAGAGTAAGTACAAAATTTGAATTTTTTTTATCTTTTACAAAGTAAAGTGTTTTTTTTATAAAGAAGAACCATAAAGAGTTTGACATCAACAAAGTGTGATTATTGTAAAAAAAAAACTATATGTATGGCTGATACAAGTCAAACTGCTTCTAACTTCTGCATTCTAAATATTCCAAATAAATCAGCCAAGATTAGTGATAAGTTAAATTGTATGTTGAGTTTGGGGGGGAGGGGGGTAGAGGGGGGGTACCAGATTGATTCCAGGGGTTACTGTTAAAGGTTAAATAGCTTATCAAGCTATCAAAGATAAAAAGATAGAAAAAGTTTCAGAGAAGTATTGTGAAACAAATGCTTTTATATTCTACCAAAACCCATCTTAAAACATAATAAGTGAATGGAACATATTAATAATTAGGACCCGTGTGTGTATGTATGTATGTATATGTTTAATATCCAAGAAATATATATTTGATATGTGCTTAATTCTTTTACTAAACTTCAAATTTATTTTTAAAGTTAAATATAAAACAACTAAAATGTGCCAAAAATGCATATAATTGACACTTTGAGTGTGTGTGGCTCATTGACCACACCGAATCATATGGCAGTGAAAATATTGTCTAAGCAGCTTGATGTATGGGTTCCAGAAGAACGGATCTAATAACTTGTGTCATATTAAAGAATTGTAGTTCCTTTGAGTAGTTGCAGTCGCGGAAAAGCATTCTCTAATGGTCCCTAAAGGGAAGCATGAAAATAAATTATTATGTACCAACACAACAGATAACACCATGATACTAACCATATTTGAATAGAAGGGCTGTCATATTGCGTGGGGGTTTTTTAAACAAAGAAAAACATATTATTATTATTATTATTATTAGTGGTGGTAGTAGTAGTAGTAGTAGTAGTAGTAGTAGTAGTAGTAGCAGTAGCAGTAGTAGCAATAGCAGTAGCATTAGTAGTAGTAGTAGTAGCAGTAGTAGTAAAGAAAATTGAAAATGCAAAGCCATTAAGGGTTTCTAGGGCTATATGTGGAGACATTATTCTCATGGGTGCTTGGTGAGACCCTATTGCTGGACAATGTTGTCAAATCTTGTTTATTAGAGCCAGAGATGGAGGTGTCTGCGATACCCATCCGGGTCATTCACATAGTTCCCAAGACCTTGGATAAGATGATTTCCTTTGAGTCAACAAATTTAATTTTTTCCTCAAAGGGAAGCCTAGACAGTAAAACACATTACTTTCTTGGAATACATGTTGTAGGCTTTCAGAAAGATTAATTAAGTTTTATGATTTATTTAGTATATTCACAACCTCAATTTACTTGGATGACAGCTCCAAAAGTCACTAGAAATAGTCCCTAATGTAGCCATATTTTATACAAACTGTTCATATTTAAGTGGGAATATTGTTTTTTCTCTTAAAGGGGTTGAAAATTTAGGGTGCAGCCTATTTTCGGGCCAATACGATACTAATCTTGATGAATTGGTAAAATCTTGTCACAGGTGTATATGAAGTAAGCTAAATAAATACGCTAGCACTCAAATTTTTCCAGTGTACCTTTACTTTGAAAGGTAAAACATAATTTACTGTCTAGCAAACTATAGTTGGTCCATGCTGCTTATTTTTACCTTTTAAACTTCATTAATGCATGTTTATTAATAAATATATGGCTTGTTTTCAGGGTGTAACACTTCAACTGCTTGAAAATGGAAAAACTTCTTCAAAGTCTGTTAAAATTGAAGCATTAGATAAAAATCCTGTCAAAAGTGTATTGTCACAAGAAACAAGTGAAAGTGCAAGTAAGAATTCTGCTCGAACACACAGTCCTGATGCTTCTGTTGAGAGTCCTAAAATTGCAGTAGATCTTAGTGTGAGTGAAGAACTAACACAAGCAACAAGTGATCATGAAGAGGAATTTGTGATTTCTGAAAAACCTGAAAATAAAGTGTTAGTGGATGAGATTAAAATAAACGTCGAAGCGAAGGAAACTGTACAAAATAAAGTTCAACATTCAGAACCGATTTCTGCATCTTTAACACCTGTGAAACCAGACGATACGATGAAACAGTCCAGGGAATCATCTTTGGAACGGGTATGTGGGTTTTTATTATAGATTAGGGTCATAACACATAATTAATCGTATCTGGGATATGCACTAACTAGTCATGTAATTTTGTGGGTGAGTGTGCTAATGCACCACCTCTGGGAAGAACCTTTATGGTAAATTTGATCCAATGCTTATAACCTGAACAAGCATAATACATTATGCCTACTTACTCTATGCCATTAGGAACTTGAAAGTTCATTGCTGCCCTTTCAAAAGTGCACCACCTATTCCTATCTTGTGCTAGTTCTATCCAGTCCACCTCATTACATCTTATCCCTCTCTTGGGCTAGTTTTATCCAGTCCACCTCATTACACCTTATTCCTCTCTTGAGCTAGTTATATCCATTCCACCTCATTACACCTTATCCCTCTCTTGGGCTAGTTATATCCATTCCACCTCATCCCTCTCTTTAGCTTGTTCTATCCAGTTCACCTTATTACACCTTTTCTCTTTCAGCTTCATTCTAATGTCATCCTCTCATCTGTGTCTAGGTCTTACCAATGGTATCTTCCCATTTGGTTTGACATTCAATACCCTGGACACAGTTCTAGATTCTTCCATTTGCACTGCATATCTTTCCTGCCATAAACTACAAGATTTTATTATCCTAATTTAATATCTTCGATGGGTACATGATATGTGACTCATCATTATGTAACCTCTTTCACTCCCCCGTAACCTCATCTCTTATTAAACCAGATATATTTCTAAGCACGGTGCTAAAAATATTATATCCAGCAAGAGGATGCCATACAGCCGAAATATAACACGATTAAATGTCCATAATTACTTTAACATATATTTTTGTACACTGTGTCTTACTACCTCTTCAAGTTAGCAGCATATTTACACTAACGGTGTATGAATGAGGACGGTAGAATTGAAAGAAATGTGCATATGCATGAAGGGGATAGAAGAAAACCTTTTAGGAAAAATCACCCTCATTACACCTGGCTGGAATTAAATTTTTTACCTTGCTGTCACTGGCAATCCATGCGATTGTGAGAGTGATATGTACCATCTCTTCCCAAGCACATACGTTTTATAATGTACTACCATATATATTTTAGTCACCATGGACTTATTCATATTTTTATATCATAAAACTTAATATGTTTGAATAAATAATAGTAGTATTTTTAATTCCCTACTGGCACAGTAATTGCCAACACAAGACACAAATAAAATGAAAAAAATTGTTTAAATTTCAGATTGTGCACCTGAGGCATCATTCAAAGTTCCTGAATTGATCGCAAAAAACATGAAACCACAGGTTAATCGCGAAAATATGTTAGGGCCAGCTTGTCAGGTCATTATTGAAACAGTGCTTTTAAAAGAATCTAATGAGCGAATTTCAAAAGTGTCTTTATCGAATAATAAGATAGTCCAATGTATTTTTAAATATCTGAGAACATCAGAAAAAATGTTGATGAAAAAATTAAAGTAGATGGGCAATTTGCTTTGCAGGTAAATGAGGGCACCGATAGAAGAATACACTTATTGTCAACTGCATCTCGATAGTCATCATTGTAATTTTTATCTAAAATTAATAGAAAAATGTATTATATTACAGCTTTTACACAAATGTGCCTTGAAAATATTGTCTTGGACTAAGTGTGCCCTGGATTTAAAAAGGTTGGGAATCTCTGCTGTAGAGGTTTAATATCTATTGTTCTGTTATATTTGGAAGAATATACAGGAAATATGGATTGAAACACACAAAATGGTATAAACACAATATGTCATTTACTATGAAAAGAAGAACATATTTCACATTTTAAATTGCTGTCACTGGACAGACAGGTAATGGCTGCCTCTTGAATAAAATCGCTAGTCATAATTCCTCCTGATGAGTTTGGATAGAATGAAACATAGGTCGGGGGATTGGGTGGTAACGATTGATTTTCTTCAAGAGGCAGCCATTACCTTTTTGTCCAGTGGCAGCAATGCAAAGTGTGAACTGTGTTCTTCTTTTCATTGTAAAAGCTAAATTGTGTTCGGTCCTTTTATATGTTTCTATCCATCTCTCTTATACCTTCTTCCAAATATAACAAAATACCTCAAAAAGCAAAAAGAGGTTTCTTTAAAGAGCTATATTATATATAGTTTTGTAATACAATTTTATACCTTTGTTTCAGGGATGGAGGCCCCAACCTCCACCACCACCCTTGTTTGACGATGATGACGATGATGATGATTGGCTCAGTTGAAGATTGCCAACTACATATTGTTCTAATATTCCTAATGAAATTACCAAAAACAACTCCACGCGTCAACTGAATCATGTGGCCTAAACTTGAAGTGCCAATTGCAGATGTTTGAGTTTTATACCTACATCATAATGCAACCGTGTATAAATCATTTATATGTTTTGTTCTTTTTGCCAAAATGTTTTAGGATTTAAAACTATTAATGCTTACTCCTCTATTGCTAACTTTATTTGGGGGTAAAGGTCAAAAAAATATTATATCTACCACCCAATCTAAGTATTATTTACTATTAGAAAATAAAATCTTCAGTTTATCACTAAAATGCCTTGTAACTTAATTCTTTTTAAAATGTAACCATTTATTTTTTATTGTTTCAAATATATATTTTGTTAAGGTCTTTATTTTAAATCCTTACATTATCTTGTCTCACAATTCATGTGCTACCAGCTTCCTTTTAATACAAAATTTGAATCAGAGATTGTGATAAGCTTGTATTATAAATGGAATTGTTGAAATGGGTTGTCTAATTTCAATCTAAAGGTCTCCACATTCTGAAAATTATTCTATTTGTGAATTAATATTAATGTTAAAGAAAAAAAAAGTTGCAAAATATGTTATGGCAATCTTACAAAAACTAGATTAAAATTGATTGATTTTGGCTTTTCTGGACATATTCACAATATCAATGCCTCGCTTTTTAATATAGTAGAAAAAAAATAGGATCAATTAAAAAAAATGACAGAAATTAAAATAAGAATTTTCTTTACTTGTACATAGAACATTCTAAATGCTTGAACCAGACATTTAAATCAAGAAAGTGTGGATTTAAGAATTCAAAGAAATTTAAGTTCACTGTAGACACTTTTATCCAGATAATTTAGTTTTTTAACATAATTATTAAGTTTATTTTTCTTGCACAAATTAAACTAAATTATTAAGTAGAGCTCTATGCTAAATCAATGGATAGGAACCACCTTACTTTTGTGGAAAGTCATTGGCCTTGAAAATATATATCACAATATTTTCCTAAAGGCTGAAATGCTAGACTAATTAACCCTGTGATAACATTTTTGTGCGACTTTTTCTGCTAAAAAATAAGGAAAATGTGTTTTATTCCATACATCCCCCCCCCCCCNAGTTCCCCATCCACTTAATTTTATTAATTATTATATTAAAATATCGAAAGGAGACCTAGTGTTAGAGAATAATTTATAACCATAAAGCTTGACATTTCGTAGTTACTTGGCACACCACATCATATTAGATAAAACCAATTATATAACATGAAGGTAGAGATAAATTATGTAGTTAATCAATTAATATGTTTTATTCAACTTTAAACACTTGGGTTTATAAATAATTTATAATTCCATAAATATATTATATTTGGAAGAAGGTACAGGAAAGGTGGATAGAAACATATAAAAGGGGGACAAACAAAAATATAATACAATTGCCTCATAAAGCGAAAAGAGGTTTTCCTTATAGAGTCATATCATTATAATTCCCTAAATAATGTTTGTGTATATTTATTGTTTAGTGAAATTAATTATAATGTGGTTTGTGGGTGATCATGTAAAACTCAGAAGTGCATATTCACATAAAAATTAATGTTCAACTTAAAACATTAAAAAATACCTTATGCACAGTTTTTTTTAAGTGTTAGAAGGTGTGTAAACCACCCCACGTAATTTGTAACCCTTACAGCATCATTTTTACTTAACCTACCATGTTAATAATTGGAATTTTCTTATAAAATGATGTCACAAAAGCATTGTCATTCTATGATCATACTCTTCTCCTATCACTATGCCTATAGTAAAGCAATGTGGGGAATGCCAGGCCTCCACCGTGGTTCGGATTCCACGTTAAACTGTAGGTCCTCCATTTCATCTCACAATCACCCTACCATTACACATTAGCGTAAGTGCGTATAACCCGAACGGGTAATAAGACGCGGTGCTAATAATAATAATAATAATGATAGCTGCAGATCGCTTTACTTAATGTATGAACACGTGAAAGTTGATCTAATAACTTTTTTTTATAACTGTCGAATAGTTCCATTCATAAGAAAATCAGGGCAGTGCTAGTGGTGAAATATGTAAATAAAACAACTTCCCATTTTAATCACAGTTTATAGTGGTGCAATAACGGTGTCGGCTATCATTGTTCGGCACAAGATGTAGGTTAATCTTACACATCTGCTATTTTAATTGAGCAAGGTCTTGTCTCAATACATTTCTTGGAAGATTTGAGGAGTTTGAGTTTCTTTAGATAAGTCAAAGATGACATGAGGTAATACAAGTTTATTTGATGAAAAAGGTAAGTCTGACTCATTAACTTTCCCATCATTACAGCTCAGATAATTAATTTTTTTTACATTATGATTATTTAAGAATGAGTAGAGCGCTAAATGATATACAAAAACATTTGATTATTGGGTGTTATCAATAATTACCATACTGTCTTACTTGAATCCAGAATTGTTAGTATTTCTCATGTGTTTCGGGTTTTGTACAACCACAACCTTATTTTATCACAAGTCATGTATAATTTACATTAATGTTTAAAACTAAATTTAAAATACTTACAGATTTAGATTAATATCGAGCAGCTGCCGCCATTAGCAATGATATTGCCAACATTTGAGGATAGAGGGTGTCATGTGGTAAGCACAATGAACCCACCACATGCTAATCTCAGTTTTCTAGACCAAAGCTGCTACTTATTTATTCCAATAGCTCATTTGTTCTCACAAGGTTAAGTCTGACACCGTTCCAGACCCACTGCTTCACAGAAAAATTCTGGAAGTGCCGGCATTCAAACCAGAGACCTCTGGATCTGTAGCCAGGGACTCTACCACTAAATCATAGGGGACGGGGCGAGGGCTTCCTCTGAGTGACGGCCAAATGTAATGGGAATAAAACCTTTTGTATGCAGGGTGAGAGTTTCAAATAATGGTTTTAAATTACTCAACCCTAGTTAGGTCGGACTAATTAATACCCAAAGATATGTGGGAAATTTAATTCACTCCTATACAGTAAAGTATTTTAGTAGTGGACCCCAACTTCAGTCAAGGAAATGTCCGTTATTAAGAAGCGTTCGTTATTTGGAAAAAAAAAGTTTTTTTTAATCATACTTGAGCATAGTTAAATCTATATGAACCTATATAATTTAAATATTGACTAATGAATAAATAAATACTGTACATATATCTTAATAAACCCATCATTACAAAAATGAAATTTGATTTGAAAAGTAGACCTTGTTCACTGTATGTGTGCACGAGAACAGAAAATTGCTGGTACATCACCCTCTCCCAACCCTGATGGCTTGGAAGGGTTGAGAGGCATGACCTTGAATTATCCTAGTTAATACTGCTTACGGTATTTTAGAAACTTTTCATACGGAGGGATAGCGGAAATGGTCTCACTTTGCGTGAAACAAGTTCCTTCAGTCCAATACTAAGAATAAACTGGTTTTTTAATTTATTTTTTTCCATTTTTGTCCACTATTTCCTAGTTATGAATAAATCTGCTTCTTCTTTAGAAGTGTTCATTTTCTGTTATCGGGAGATTGTCTCACCATAAGAGTCCAGGGGTTAAAGTATCAACAATGTTTTCTAGAGCTATTGATGGTATTTTCCACCTAGATAAAAAATAATTTAATTCTATACACACTACTTAGGGGAGCAGGCTTAATTTTAACTTATTCTATCATGACTCATTAGAACGCAAGGTATGATTGCCATGGGGATGACACTGGGAATATTTTGTATATTGTTCCTTTTTTAAATTTTTAAATTTAAAATGGAGTAATCCATTGTTTGTGTACTATGTACTTTCTTCTTCTTTGTGTTTGATAAAGGCAACAATGCCGAAATATTATGATATTTGTGTTAAAATGTGTGTGTGACTACTTCTACTATAGAAGACAGAAGAAAGGAAAGGAAGAAGATGTCACCTTTGTGCATTGGACTCTTCCCACATTTTTCCTCTTTCCCTAGGTGGGCTTTCTTCATCAAATTTACTCTTAATAGTTTATTTTTCCTTTTTCTTTAGTTTTATCACTTTCCTTTATTATAAAATTAGTATATATTTTGTAATTAGTGTTAATTTTCAATTGTATATTATATGCTTCGTTTTTTGTATTTGAATATTTATATTTGAATTTGCATTGACAGTGTAATTTAAACTAGCATCTCTCTCTCACTTGGTAGTTTTATTTACGTTCATATAAAAACAATGCCACTCGTCCACACTTGCTTTGTGACAGGGTGCTACGGATCTTCCATGATAAATCCTGGCTTGACATTTTTTCGATTTCCAATGGGACAAATTGAGGTAATATTATTTATGTTGATTATATTTTTTAACTGCCGAGTATGATACAGCAATAAATTAAGCATGTTTACCTTGTGAATCCTGGCTCACTAAATAATTCACCAGTACAGTAGTGTGCTGGGTTTTTTTCTATTTGTGTTTTTAAATCTTTTTAACAGTCTATACACACAAGAAAGCAAGTTTACAATGATAGTAAAATAGAATTGTAAAATTAATTTCTGTTAGTTTAGTTACAAAAATTAAGAAAATCCGCCTGGTTCACAGAAGAACCTAATTATCCAAAATAATGTCTCAATATGACACCAAAAGTGTTTTAATATATTATAACACTTAAAATTTTTATTATTACTAACCATCCTAAATGAACAAAACATAATCTCTTGGATATAAACAACATACATATTTTTAATCAAATTCCGAAAGTCTTAAATATTTTGCTTCAAAATACTGAATTCTAACAAACACTAAGTAATCTTTGAATACACTTTTGATGCAGTCCTTTTTCTAGCCTATTAGTCTATCTTGACACTGTCAATAGTTTGATCGAAATTTCTATTTATTCACACCTGAAAGATTAGGTCAAGCTTAATTGTGATAGCTTTTGTTGTAAACATTATAAATATTCTGTTCCAAAATAGCTGTTATCATGTGCATAAAAATCTCTTTGACGCCATTGAGCTAGCTTCCAGTTTTGATTGCAATGTGCAACAGTCTGCATAAGATAGTTTCATTAGAAGATGTGCAAAGTGTTTTAATCAAAATAATAAAATAATAGGCTACTTTTTAGGTTTACAGTACAGTGTTTTAAACACATTGACAGGCCTATGTGGATGGACATAAAATTGAGGTGTATCACAAATTGTAACACATTATCCTATGGCCAAATGTTTTCAGGTAAAATAGAAGAGATTTTTTTTAGGCCCTTTGCCAATGCTCCGTATCTTGGATTCCTTCCATTCTCCGTCTAGCATCTCAATAGTACTTTGTTAGTTGGGTTGGTATATCTTGTATTTTGGTTAATGCTTGGCACTGAATCTTATATAGAATCATGTAAAAACTTAAAAATAATATTAATCTTTTTAGTAACCGGAAATTTGCCATGTGTGTATAGCCTAGATGATCAAAAATATTTAAAAAATTCGCTGAGGAAATTTAAGAAAATTAAGAATCCTGTTTAAATGCATATTATCCGTCAACCATGTATAGAGTCATTCTCTGAAATGTGGGGCATGAAATATCAAAAACAAAAGTTGTAGAACTTTTAGATTTCTTCATTTTTAGGCTGGTAATAGTCATAGTTTATTGTTAGGGCCCACATATCCAATTAGTCATAAGTCACTGTTGACATCTTCTTATTGATGACTTGTGAAATTATTGAGCTGTTTAACACTCATGGCACTAAAAGTTTGATAAATTAGGCTTGTTCAATGAAATAGACCCTCATCTATATCTACCTATAAATTTTAGTTTTATTTACTTTTTTGTTTTTTTTCCAAGACTTCTGTTAGTGTTTTTCAAATTGAAGTATTTAATCTTATCTTAGTTGGTATGGTATTTTTGTGATTGGCAAATCAATTTGATTATAGGCCTACTAACTGCTAAATGCAACATGAGTTACACTATTTTTGTAGGAACCTAACTCGAGTCACAAACAAAAAAATTAAATTAATTTTAGTGAATTTATGTTGATTTTAAGAGTCCTAAATAATATCTGTATTTTATAATAATAGTTCTGTACTACTTATGAGAACAAAGTTTTAAAAAACAATTTTACTCAAGATTAACTTACCATGTCTCTTTCATTTGAACATGAGTCACCGAACTATAAAAATTCAGCCTTTATCTGTCCATTTATTTTTTTCCAATTTTGTTTTTCTAGATAATTAGATAATTAAATTAGCTACAACATTTCTTGAATAAATATTTTTCTAAGATAATTTGATTAGGCTATTGTTTATATTTAAGTTTTAAAAGATGACTCACTGCAATGTCAATTACATCAAATGACTCTATAAGTAATACATTATTTCATGAGTAAATAATTTAATGGCATATAACACAAACGGGCAGTAAGACATGGTGCTAAAAAAAAAGACAATAGTTCTAGTTAACAGTAGGCCTATTATTTGGTTCATAAGTGGTAATACTTAGAGAAAAAATTATTTGTTTGTTTACAGTTTGTAGAAATAAAATATAAACACTAGAATATTTGTTAATTTTTTCAGGTATCTAAAATGGGTAGACTTCTCCCATAATCCACACTTGATGGCCCATAGAGAGAAGTTTATTTATGCACACATTTGGGCATCTCATTTTGACGCGAGTCAATTTCAAACACCTATGCAGGACAAGCTGGTAAAGAGTTGAAAAATTGGATGCGCCTAGAAGCTATTGTTGGGGGGGAACGGTCATTTTAAATATAGATGGCCTTAGACGATATTTGAAGTGGTGTTCACTTGGTAAATTTTTGAAAATTAGTTACCTATTAGACTTTTAAAAAAAAAATTAAATGCATTCTACACATCTTCAGTGCTTGGTCTTGTAGTC
>CABEEJ010001575.1:43499-78819 GCA_901482245.1 Timema douglasi
CGGGTGGGGGGGGGGGCACCATTGGAGGTATGAATAAAATCATTCCCAAAAGAGATCAAAACTTATCCAATTCCCAATAAAAGTTGTGTTATATATTTATTTATTTATCAGGCCTCCAAAAATATGGTCACAAGCAAATTTTATTTTCATCTTGGAGAGCTACTTTGTCTGGTGTATATGGACCGTATCTGGCTAAAAAGTCACCTAAATCACATTTCTTGCTTATCCTTATCATAGAATTTGGAAAATATGTAAATATATTAATAAATAAACTAATAAGAAAATAATAGTGTCGTAAGAGGTCCACTTTAAATATTTAATATTTTTTTACTGCTCATATTTATATAAATTTATACACTAATTATTGTTCAAAAATGCCTTATGGGTACCAGGCTCAATTCCAGGAATGGCCAAACAATTTATCAATGGTGAAATGTGGGGTTCTCCTTTCAAAGTAATGAATTAATGACTGGGGGCTGGATGTTGTGCCTGTTTTAGATTTAAGTTTGAGATTTTTATGCACATGATAACAGCTATTTTGGAGCAGAATATACAGGAAATCCTTTCCTCATATCAAATGTAAAAAATACTAACGATGCATATCTTAAGTAAATTTATCCGAATTGTTAGGGAAATCAAATTATCATTCCCACTTTTTTTTATTACATTTAACCTTGACAGTGTCTTATAGCAAATTATAACAAGTTCAGCCAAAGACTACAGTCTTATTTTCCTCAATTATTTAAAAACATTCACAAACTATTTAAAAGACTTGAGCTAAGCTTAAGCTTTTAATCCACCATATATCAATTTGATAAAAAATAATTGCTAACTACTTTTTGAAAATCAATTATTCACACTAAAACCTTCATTCACATTGCTCTGTTTGTACAAAATTAGCATTTGTTATAGCAGTCATATTCACTTGTACGCTTGTATATAATAATGGTTTGTTTTTTCCTGAATACAGCCAGTTTTTAGACCTGGTCTTAAAACTTCCTATGCACATACAAACTAGGAAAAACCTATTCAAATTTTTTTTTTTCCAAAACCGTTGCCCTACACTATTATTTGAAGATTATTACTTTCATTACTTGCTTTGCTACCTAACTTCATACATATAAACAACACAAGTGAACTGATGTGTAGCACAACTTTTTATGTCAGCCCATCTATTCCAATTTTTTACACTGTACCGTACCTATTCACTTAACATCAGTATGTATATCATGCTTGTTACTAATTTTGTAAATTCCTTGTCAAACTATATACAAAACAATTCCCAAAGTGATAAAAAAACATACTCCCAAACTAACTTACTGAGTAAAAATATATTCCAAAAAACTTAACATAACATGTTTAAACCATGTATTGAGTCTATAAAAATTAACTAAACAGCTAAGGGAATTAAAATTAAATACTTATTGGTTAAAATCAGCCCTGTATGTTGTGAAAGTTTGTTAGTTCAGGAATTAGAGTTTCTCAATTTTTACTTGATCAAGAATTGCCAAAGATTAAGCAAAAGCATTTAACAAAATTAGTCCGAACAATTCTAACAAATTGGCATTCATCTCACTTGTACTTGAAGATTAAAGGAGTGATACTTTTTTTTTTAATTGGTTTCCAAATTTTTGCAAGGTTTGACCTCATTTTTGTCTATGATATCCTTGTGACTTCTTGATAACAAACAAGTGTTAAAATTAATTTTATTTGCATGGAGGAGGAGGGTGAAATTTAAAGCTAGTTTACTTGGCTGGAATTTGAATCCTGACCTCATCACTGGCGAACCAAACAAGCACACAATAAAGCCTGTGCACTGCACCTACCGATAACCTACTTGTTTTAACTCCAGTAAATTAGGTTTTATAATTGTAAATACATTTCTCTTTGAATTTTGCACATTCTCTAACATCATTTTAACCTTTAAAAACGTTAGTACGACAGACATTTCAACTCCCACCTTTTCAGCCCTTAAACATTTGAGCATGTGAGTGAGTTGTAAACCACTATTCTATCGCTAATCAAGCAAAAAATTGTTAACAGCTATTTTATTACTTGATTAACTGAACATAATATTTTTTTTAGCATGTTAATATTCTGTTCATGCCAAATAAATAAACATAGATAGTGATTGTAAATGGATTTTTTTTTATATTAAGACGTGTACATTTGTGAATAAATGTATAATTTTCAATTTATAAATAAATAAAGATTATTAAAAACTTAGTTGGCTTTTTATTTATATTTCCTTAAACATTCGTTTAAACTTGATATATTAATTTTAGAGTTTCTAGATATAGTTAAAGGAAAATATTAGTTGTACCAACCATTATCATTTGAACAGGTTTGATTAAAAAACTTATTTTTTGACCAAATGTAAATAATAAATTAATCAGCAGTAAGAGTAGCCAAAATAATATGCCTACTGAGCCACCGAGACAGCAATTTAATACAATTAAAGTGCTCACATATTTGTCTAGATAACAGCACAAATGTGAAGAACACCATACAAACTGTGATGATTGCTATCCTTCATGGTAGGTGGAGTGTTAGTGAGTCATGATTCACGTTTAATAATGACGCCAAAATTAATAAAGATACTAAAAAAAATTTGGTAGATACATACAATTGATAAATAAGGCTGCCAAGATATTTAAATACACACCGTTACAAAACCCTTATAAAACCTGTTAATTATGACCTTAAACTAATTGATAATATTATTAAAGATAACAAATATTATTTTATTTGAAACGAAAAATTCTAATATATAACTAAAATCATTTAAATATCAATGCACTCAGGTATTTTATACTAAAAAGTAATTTTTCAATAATGTCTATGATAAAAATAAAATCTCAAATGCAAACTGTTAATTTATTCCATAAATATTCTGAATTTTAAAAACATCAAATAATAAATTTATAAAATGGCTACATACGCTAATTATTTATCTATCTATGAAAGGCTTATAACCACTCGAGAGGATAAACTTTTTCTACTATTTTTTTTAACCTATAATTTTCCAGTGAAAGTAAAAAGTGGTTTTATAGTATCATCCAATATTATTTGAAAATTTAATAAATCTTGAAAAAAATTTCTAGTGGTTTGAGAATCTGAAATTGTGTGGTAAACAATTTGACAAGCTTCCTAGAGTTTAAGAGTTGTTGGTAGCGCACTATTTCTCAACTTTCTCGGCTGGGGAAACAAATGCAACACGATTGCTTTGGTAATTTTATGTTAACTCAAAGCAAAGTGGTGATTTTCATAATTTGATTTAAAAAAGTATTACATAACCTATAATTTATAATAAATATTATTAGTGATTTTATTTACATAAAATGAGAACGGTAGAAAATTTTGAATGGTTTCGAAACACTGTAGCTGAGTTAACTAATGACGTAGAGAGAATTCGCTTGTTATCTGAACTTAAACTAGCAATAAGTTCACTTAATTCATCACAGTTAAAATTAATCGCCAACAGTATTCCTTTGGAACTATTATTTGATTGTTTGAATAGCTCTGAAAAGTAAGCAATACTTTATAGGATTATCTTACTTTTCTTAAAGGAGGATGAGAAATATCTGAACTTAAACTAGCAATAAGCTCACTTTATTCATCACAATTAAAATTAATCGCCAACAGTATTCCTTTGGAAGTATTATTTGATTGTTTGAATATCTCTGAAAATTAAGCAATACTTTATAGGATTATCTTACTTTTGTTAAAGGAGGATGGGAAATTTGCTTTAGCTTATTTAAAAACGTTTAAATTTAAATTACAACGGCTTCGGTTATAGTTTGAGGTGAGGACAGGCTCTTTATTTTTTTCTCCTTTGTCAAATTATGATAAATGTAATGTTTTCTAGCATTTTAACATTACATTTGAGTTTCCGACTATAATAAAATAAAATTGGGTATAGGCTTATAAAGGCCCCGACACAGACTCTGTATCCATAGGTCCGTGGTACATAAGAAATCGATGCCACAGTATCAGATAGCTCTGGCCACAGAGTCCTTATCTGTAAGTTCTTACTTCGTAGAAGTTGCTCAACTTGTTTATAATTAGATTTTATTTTGTGATTGGTTATATTCTTTTTAAAGATCAAAATCCATATAAACATAAATGAAGCGTACAAATAATTTTGCTTTGCTTACATTCAGAATATTAGTATTGGTACCTACATCTGCTTGGCGCTTTCCGGCTAATTTATTTTAAGTTTGTTAGTTAAAACAGTGTTATAAATTTATTTATTGTGACTACTAGATTTTAAGTTCATCCTGGAAGTTTTATCAACAATTTTTTTATTTATTTTTATTGATCAATTGACTAATTGGCGCTCGCTCCTTTCTGTAGATGATTTTCTTTCGAATTTTTCAATTGGACCAAGTCTCTGACTATCTCATTGGTTGGAACGGTCATGTGATTACAGATATAGACTGTAGGCCCTATAGTTGCTATTAGAATTTCTTGAGGACCAGGACCAAATAGTATGGACTACAGATATGGAGTCCGTGTCGGCGCCTTAACCCTAACGGGTAGTAAGACGCAGTGCTGAAAAAAACCTCTAAATTGTTAAAAGAATTCTTTAAAAACTTGTCTAATTGCTATTTTAAGCAAAGTTCTATAGAGACCTCTTTCATGAAATTTATATTTATTCACAAAAGAAAGGTTATGTTAAGCTTTATTGGGCTTTTTATATTTCATGGAAGAGTAGGTTAAACTAGAAGGTGCAAACAGACGTAATCTGTGTATCAGAAGTTATAATAGAAAGTTTAACATACTACAAAAGTGATGCCATTCTTTTTGAAAACTTGTAGGCCTATTTCTCAAAAAACTGCTTCTGAGATGCCATTCTTCCTGGGGATTTAAATTTTCTGAAATGGCTCTGTTTGTAAGATAATTTAACTT
Organism: Timema douglasi; assembly: GCA_901482245.1. Lineage (NCBI taxonomy): Eukaryota > Metazoa > Arthropoda > Insecta > Phasmatodea > Timematidae > Timema > Timema douglasi. Next base: position 48,411 of record CABEEJ010001575.1, read on the forward strand.
AATGTCATTGGTGCTTTCATTTTGATGCGTGCACACATATTTACTTCACTATTATTGATGGTCCTTGAAAAGTAAAATTGAGTAATTCTCTACAGAATGTTAAGGACTAAGGAATTGAGGATATAGAATCTGTAGACAAAACACACTATTAATGTGGAATTGATCTCTTATGCACCTTACAGATACAAAGTATGAAGGTGGAGATTAAGGTTGTTTTAACTGGAACCCACACGTAATTTAGTGTAACGATCCAGTCTTTATGTAATGACAATAGTAGGCATACAAAAGAGGCAGAACTCTTCACAATTTTTATTTTTTTATATTCTATAGTAAATAGGCTACAGTAACTTATTTGGGAGTAACTAATGTCTAGAAGCACCTTATGATATAATGTGTTGTATTTTACTTAAATAACAAATTTCCAGTCATAAAATTAATAGGATATTGTAAAACAAATTTGTTTTTAGTTTTAAAATTAAAAAAAAAAATCTCCTAGAGCCTAATTCAATATAAGTTACATTTGGCCATATTGATTAAAATAGGATGAGATGTGTCAATTTGAGAACTTGCGTAAGTTAGACGTCCAGCCACATAAACCTATCAAAATGTTCATACTTTCCAAATTTCATCATAAGACTCTAAGTTTTCAAATTAGTAACTATTCATTGGCATCTTAGTGGTGATATAGAAAAAAAAAGATTATACAACAAAATTATTACCGGCAACCAAGACTAAGAAATGAGAATCATACACGCCTTGGTGGTCGCATGGTCTAACACACTATTCTTGCAGTGGGCTATCTATGATGGGTAGATCGAGGTTTGAATATCATTCGGGTATAATGAGTGTGGTTTTCCAAAATGTTTTTCCACACAAATGTGGATACACTTTCTATAAATATAACCTTTCTGATCACTAAAACCATTAGTGTAGTTAGTACATAAGCATATAAACTGAACAGGTAGTAAGATACGCTGCTAAAAAAAACGAGAATTTGAAACATTGTGCTAAGCTTAATATCAGAGTTGATTTACATATTTTATGGGGTGAACAATTTTGCATTTTCCTTGATTTTCTATATTGTTTAAATTATATTTCTCAGTAGTTTTCTCCCCAGTGTCACCTAGCTATTATTAGTCCTTGGAGGCCTTTATTGTGTGCACATTAATCATAAATTGAGTGTAAAATGAGATTACTTTGCACATCTCGGTATCTTATAGCAAAATATTAAAAACACCTAGTATGAATGTTACTCTCTAGTTTCTTGTGATAAACAATGGTGATGCATATCTAAGACCTTGAAAATACATTACCTATGCTTTCTTCAAGGAACTAGAGATTATAATCCATTTTCATTGTTTTAAGAATTTGGTGCAAAGATACCCCATAGGTGCAAAGTAATTTCATTTTACTTTACTCATTATACTATTTGACTACCTTAACTTCCCATTGATAAGCCAACTCTTATGAACCACTGTGATGTCATGTTAAGATCGTTACTCACCTGGCAATTGCCATCTCACCTCCATCCTATAGCAGTGCTGAGGAAATGCTACGTTTTTTAATACTCATCTCAGCGGTTATTTTTCCGTATGAAATTGCTCTTCCTTCTCTTCAGTAAATGCCACTGCTTAGTACTGGCTTGGGCAAATTTTTTGGCCGAAGGGCCACATAGAGAATTTAAATATAATAATGGGCCATCAAATAAAATATGATTTTTTCATTATTTAAATTAAGAAGGAATTACTTATATATACAAGTTAAAAGAAGACATTAGTTAGAAATAGATAAGCAATTCTCCAATAAAATGAGACAAATGAGTTTAATGCAATTCTTTTCTTAGGTTTCATCATTTCTTTAAAGTCAGATGTACATTTATTAGACTAGTTGATTTTCTTAAAACTGCTTGGAAATGTTCATCTTTGTGTTGAACGAATATATTCTTTAATTCTACTATTTTTATTAACTTATTACAATCTTTTTTCGTGTATAGCTAGTTATAGCTTGCGAACCACAAAAAAATAAATTTGATGGGCCGTAATTTACCCAAGGCTGGTTTAGTGCGTTCATTAACTTTCTACTTTAAGAAACATCCCTCTGAAATAACACTTGTAATCTCCAATAATTTTATCTAAATGATTGAATTTGTAATTATTATGCAGTGTAGAAAGGGCTTTACATAAACAAATGGCCAATTTAACTTCTCTTTTTTTAAACTAGATTGTCTTTTGATTAAATTAAGTAAGTTCAATAGTTGTGAGTTTGGAGCTTTCTTTTAGGGAACAAATTGATTTGGCATGTGATGTGATGAAGACAATCATGTCCTCTTGGGAACCTGGGGCAGTTTTGGCGCAGTACAAAATACAGCTACAACGAGCTCTTGGTCACCCAACCCCTCAGGCTAGAGTCATGGTTCTACAAGAGGTTAGTCCAACGAGATCCAACATTCATTTACACAAAATACCCTCTAGGCCTATTAATAATGTTAGTGTTATTAAATTATTGGATTTATGGTTGTTGGATTTAAAAAATAACCAATAACCAAATACTTTTTCATCTCCATCTTTATGATTAGTTCTAAATCCTAAATGTAATAAATGTAATTGACATATCGATTTAATTAATTTTGTAATTGTTTGGTTAAGTTAGGGTTTATTTTAGGGAAATGTTTATAAGTTTACTTAAAAGAATTAAAATATGAATAACCCAAACTGATAGTAAAGTATGGTCACAAAAAATATACTAATTAATTACAATTATCTTTATTTATACTTAAAGTAATGTTATTAAAAACATTTTGTAACCAAGTTATATAACACACAATAATATATTAGATTTTAAATTAAAAATCAAGAAAATAGTTGAAGATTTTTATAGGGATTAAAATAGAGAAAGTTATTTTTTTTTACATAACTAAAGTAAATGTATTTTATTTTCTTGAGTAACTTGGCTATTATAAAATATGATATAGCCTACCGAAAATATAAATTTTTATTCTCTTGGGTATCTAGGCCTATTATAAATAGCTTTAAAAAGTTGAATAGCAAGATGGTATAAATAATATTTAGTTAGTACTGCTATCAAATGTCATGTTGCAAGCTCATTTGTTTCTTAATTAAGAGGGCTAGGTGATATAAATATTATTTCTTCAACCTTGTTGTTAATCAACCCATATTTTATCACTACCACCAGTGTAGTATTTGAACTTTCATTTTTTGTAGCCTAATTTTAAATCCCGGTAAAGTATATATGTAGACCTGCCTAATAGAATTCTGGTAGGTAGAACAATATCTGACATTTACAAAAGATATTAAAACTAATCAAAAATGACAATATGGTATAGCTAGAGTTTTGAAATAAAATAAGGGCAATAAAGTACTTGTTTGGTGTCAGGTCATGTGATCTCCAACTGCCATTTTTAACAGATGTTATCAGTACTGGTACCTAACTTATAAAATAACTATCTTGAACCCGCTTCGGTGGCCGCATGGTCTAGGGCGCTACTCTAGCTATAGACCGGACTGCCGAAGATGGGGAGATCACAGTTCAATCCTGGTCGGGTGTAATTAGGGTGGTTCCCCCTAAATGGCTTTCCACTCTCCCTCCTTTAGAATGCAGGAATTTTTCTACAGATTTCAACCTTAATAATCCCTCCTCTAACACATTAGTGAAATGCATACATAGGCGTATAACCCATACTTGTATTAAGATGCAGTGCTAAAAACATTTTGTGTTAAAATCCCTAAAATGTTATCACTGTTGACCACTAAAATATATTGGCATTTTCTAAACCATTCTTCATACCAGAATCTTACTATATGTGTGTGAGTGCATATTTATATAAAGTACATTTAGACATAATTTAAACATGTTTTGTTTCCAGCTGAACAAAGTGCTCAGTGATGGTAAACCAGTGTCTAGACTGAATGAAAGCGAGGATCTTCTTTTGGCTGTCATTGATTGTGTTCGTCATGAAGACAGCTCTGTGTACGAGAAAGCCAAGGATGTCCTCGTAAAGCTTGGAGCCACCCCTGAAGGGTTGCGGCTTCTTTATGGCCAGACTCTTCTAAATGAGCTCATCAGTTCCATGGGACAAAGTGATATTGTTCGCTTCAGAGTGTATGAGGTGTGTTTGTCTTAATGACAACTATTGCTTTTGATTCCTCTTGTTTTAAAAGGTTGCTATTTCATTTATATATACACACACACATATATACATTTATTTATACACATTTAAGTATAGATGATTAATTTTAGGTTATTTTAGATTCAGTCACAGATGCAAAATTTATTTAAAATTCCAGCCCGTCTTATTATTTCCTACATGTCAAAGACATATTTGAACAAACTTTATGAAGGAGAGGAGCTATTTGATCTGTAATTTTAATATTCAGGCTCTAGGCCGCTAGCAACAATTTAGTCAAGATCTGCTCGATTACCATGTTGTGGTTGTGCTATGTGTTATGAAGCAGTGAGGTGTTTTCATTCAGGTTATTACCGACGTGTCTGTCAACTCGGAGAACGGCCTTCGAGCCAGCCACACGAGTGGACTGCTGCCTTCTCTCATGTCAGAACTTGATAGTGATGACATACTTCTGCAACTCAATGCACTGGAACTCTTCTCCAAACTAGCTGTGACGCCACATGGTTTCCAGTACTTCCGTCAACGTGGTGTCCTAGCAACTCTAGCTGATAAAGTTCTTAACACTGGGGAGTCTCCTTTTGGCTCCCTTTTGCTACCAGGTGAAGAAACTATGGAATGTTATAGTGTTGATTTTGCCCCGCATCTCACTACCTATCCAGGCTCACTTTTAATTAGGTATATTTGAAAAGGTAGAATTTTAGAGAGAATTTATACACATTTGTGTTTTGTGACTTTGACCTTTCTTATAATTAGGGCTCTGTGAGTACTCGGATTTCGAGCGTTGAGCCAAACTCATTATTAAAGCTTGAGATCAAGATTAAAAGTTTTTTAGGCTCATCATTTTCAAGCTTCTTCTTTATGTACTTACAAATCAAGTTTAAAAAGAAATTGTAAGTATAGGATATTTAATTTATATGATATCAGCAGTTTCACTTGTAAATCATTTGTAACATAACAAATTGGTAAAATTAAAATCAAATTTCATATTATCAACACAATAGAGCTCTTTGACTGGTGCTCTAATTCAATATTTTTGTCCATTTTGAAATCATTAATTATCCTTGATTGAACTTGCATTGCCATGATAAGGCAATGAAAATAAAAATTGCTTGGTAGAGCACTAAATACTTGAATAATCATTACTTTTGCTATTATAAGTGGTGCCTTTCAGTCAAAATAAATTTAATAATGAGAATAGTTATTGATTGTCTTTGAATTTATGTTATTTAAAACTTGTTCATTTACAAAAATGCCATTCATTATTATTTTGTTATAGAATTATGTTGGTTAACATGGTCGGTTAATTATTTTTGATCAACATGACAATAAATATTTTACCAAACTTACCACGTTTAAATAAAAAAAGCATTTATTTCATATTTTCTACTAGAAATATTATTTTAATCATCTTATTTTCATTTTAAATTATGAAAATAAACATTTTAGTCATTAAAATTTTATTTTAAATATATTTCATTATAAGATAATTTCTGGTGAGAGCCTATATATGATGCATACACAACTGGGCATAGAGGAATGGAATTGGAACAGAAGTAGTGTATTTTAATGTCTTAAAAACAAGAGTGTTGAAATTATTTTGATGATTCTTTCAACTATATTTTTTAGTTACTTTTAATTCATGTTTTTTTAAAAGGGTTATTTCTAATTTAAAAACAAATAGCACTTATTTAAACTTTTTTTTTTTTCAAAAGTATTGACTATAATTTATAAAAATGAGTGTCATTCTTATTTGAAGAACTTCTGATTTTTCCATATATATTTTTAAAATTCAACATTTTAAAGATGTGGTATTTACAATCTATCTTTGTTTCAATGTTGACTTTTTAAATACACCATTTTACTTATATTATAATAAACTAAAGGATAAAACAAAGAGGCTCTGATTCTCACCAAAACTGAATGTTAAACTGCAAACAGATGAAATAGTGGCTTTCAATATTACTTTAATTATTTTTTGCAGCAAAATTTAAACAATTTATAATCTATACTGAAAAATATAATACAATGTTGTTTTTTTTGCTTGTTCTAATTTAATTTCAAGTTGATTTTGTATGCAAACATGGCAATTTAAAATGGCAACAGGTATCATAAGTAATAAAATATGGCAACAACATACTCAGATAAACAAAATTTCTTAAAAATAAATTTCTTCTAGACCTACAAATCCCCCACTTCCATCATCATTTAAAAATACAGGCATCTGATATTGAGTTTGTTCCTTTTCTTTGGAGGTTTGATCAAGTTCTTCGGAAATGTAGCTCATTCATGGCCGCAGGAGATACTAACAGAGTTTCCGTCTGTAGTTAAAGCTTTGTTTGAGGTCCTGGACAGTTCAGACTTTGTACTTCTGGGTACAGTAATGGAAACACTCGGCTTCATCGGCACATCCCCTCAAGGAAAACAAGCCCTTCACAATTTAGGTAAAATATAAATACACATTTCTTTAATAATCCTTGTAATATTTCTTTCAAACTAAATATATATTTATACATGCATCTTACTTTTGACGTGTGTTTGCCTAATCCCTTTCCATACATATGAGAAAACAATAATCATTCTAGTTTTTAATTTGCAAAAATAATCTTTGTGAAAGTCCTTAAACTATTGTTTAGTAAAATAGGTTTAATTTAACTTGTAGAGGTTTATGGTTTTGAGTAAAATTATTCAAGTCACTTCATTTTGGCCCTCTAGTTATTGAATTATAAACTACTCAACAAATACATTAGAAAATGTATGTACTGTAAGTTTAAAATTAAGAATTAGTTCTATATTTTGTCATTAGAAATCACTAGTATGATGGTGTCACATCTACTATTAATAGGGTTGGCAATCCTGGTGTAGCTATATTTGTTAATAAATAAAGCCTGTCGAGTTTATTTGCAAGACAAGACTTTCTGGTATTATATAGACATTCAACAATGTAAGCAGATAATTGTTCAGACCTAATTTTAGATGGGAATTCAAAATAAAATGTATTTACTCGTTTTATTGATGCATACTTCATTGTATTTTTTTAAACTGTTTATGTTAAAGGTGATTCAATGTCAAAAAGTATGAAAATGTTAGGAAACAACATTAAAACATTACCTGCAGAATGGAAGGTTCGAACTTTGAACACTGTTGCCAATCTTATTCAAGTAAAGGTGAGTAATAGTAAATATGTTTCTAAGCCATTAGTCAATAAATTAATTTTAAATTTAATTATTTCATATACATATTACAACTTAAAATAATAACATTCAGAGTGATTATTAAAATTAAAAATAACATTCAGAATTATAATCTTTCAAAATACTCATTTTAATTAGGTGTGTGACCTTTAAAAGTGGGAACTCCAATGTTTAATTACAATGGTAAAGGTTTAAACTACTACAGTCAACTCTCGATTCTACGACCTTTCACGGTTCCTTGGATTCTTCGGGCTCTTCTTCCATTTCTTCCTCTCCCTCTTCACCGCTGGACTCCAGCTGCTCCCTGATTATATCAGCATCGCCGAGGGTGTCTCAGACTGTGATGTCATCATCTGCTGCTATGTACTCCTCTTATGTGCAGTCTGGGGCTAATCTCTGCCAAGTTTCCTCGTCGCACGGCCAAGGGAAAGTCAGGGGAGCAGACGAAGGTGCTGTTGATGGGCCAGGCTCCGGTTTCATGAAGGGGCCCACCTGCGGTTCGTTGGAGAGTCCTGGCTGAGAACTGGCATTTACTGGCGGTGGGTCGTCTGGGTCTTTGGCGGGAAACACACGGACTGTAGCCTCTTCGTTGACTGGTAGGACAAAGTGTGCATGTCGGAAGCAGTTGGCGATTACCACCGGACTCAAGGCCCTTCAACTGGTGATGATTCTTTCCATGACCCTGAACACGTCCCACCTTTTGACCTCCCCTAGTCCAGGGGCTAAAGCATGCTGGTGGTGTTCTTTGGCAGAAACACCAGCTCGATGTTCCTGAGTTTGTCGAGAGCAGGCTGTGCGGAGCAATTGTCAACGGAGAGCACACCTTTTCTATGCAGCATCCATCTTTGAATCAAAGCCTTGAAGCCACCTCGTGAACACCCCCAAGGTCATTCATGCCTTCTTATTAAAATCATAGTCACAAGGCAGACTGTTTTTTGTAAAACATCCCCAGCTCGCCAGTGTTGTATACATCTTGAGGCTGATAGCGCCTAATGATGTTTCGGAGCAAGGGCATCCACTCTATCACTGGTGTTGGGTCGACCGATGCGCTTTCACTGACGACCTTGTGGATGGATATTCTCTGTAGCCACCCACTTGAACACTTAAGTTTTCTATACCCAACTCAGGGAAAATCCATTGGCCTTCCATCATCGGTCCGTTTATAGGCATGTTTTGTGCTCTATGCTGGCTCAACAACTCCAGCATAACCTGCTCCAGTTTCGTGTGTGTCGCACCCTTCAAATTTTTGACTTTTACATTGTGGCCTTACTTCTGCACTGCATTCAAAATTTCTTCTCTCATTTTGAGAATTGTGAAAAGTGTTGACTTTGGGATGCCAGATCGCCACACAATCTCTCTCTTTGTAATCTTCTTCTCATCCATTTCCTGGATGATCTCGTACTTCTTCATGAGCGTCAAGAAGGTCCTATTTCCACTCATTTTGTCATAATTATAAGTTTGTATCAAATAAAAAAAAATAGTGTGGGTCATCAAAAATTGTTAACAAAATCGAACCAAAAAGTAACCAAATCGAGAATTGAAATAACGATGGCAAAAACAAGCCTGGTGCGGGATGTAGTGACAGTCGCACGCAGGAAAACATTGTCTTGCTCACGTTTTCTTTGGTCTTGCTTGTGGAAGGGGGTGGACATAGTAAAGTCCTATTGGCTGACATTGATGGGGGGGGGGTGCTATTTTTATACCTGACCCACCCCAGTTACTAGTAATAGAACACTCATAAAGATAATTGCAACGCAGTGATCTAAATAAGTGTAACAAACACATTTTACAGCGAATTTCCTTAAAATGTTCTACCCTTTTTCCACATTTTCCACAGTTCCCCAAAAAAAGGGTCGTTACTTCAATAGGGACGTTATTCTCGGGGTCGTAGAACCGAGAGTTGACTGTATAAAGTTATGGTTGACAACACCCAAAGGGCATGAGCACTAGAGGGTCATTAATAAACCCAGAGAAAATGTGTAAAATGTATATTATTTTAATAATTTTTTTAACCAAGCAGCAATAAGTGTTGTGAATGTTTTAATTTTCATTGTATGGTGCAACATTACATAGAAACTGACCTTAAAAGATTCTCACTAGAATTCTAATATTTGTTTTAGACATAATGTTGTGATGATTTTTTTTAGCCAGCTGACCAAACCCCATCACTACAGAAGATTACTCGTTCCTGGTTTGCTAGTCTAGCCACTGATCCAATGGAACTAATAATGCATGTGGGTCGACAACCCTTCCCTGAGCTTAAGCTTGCCGTCCTTCAAGTTCTCAACGTATTAGGAGAACAGCAATGGGGGCAGGAGTATATAAAAGGTTTTGCAGGTAAGATTTTTCATGGTGACTATACTTTGTAAAAAAAATTAAGAGGCTAACATGGGACCGGGTTGAACATTTTCTCAAAATATCTCCTCCATATTTCCTTTTATTTTCCTCCTCCTTTCTTCCTTATTCGTCTTTATTCATCCATCATTCTTACGTCTTGTTTTTTCCTCTAGCCTGTTTTTTACCTGGCTATATAACACATTCCTTCCACATCCTTTTCTAGCATCTCTATCAATTTTTGCATCCAATCATTACTGGCTTCCTGTACAACCCTCTTTGCTCTTATCTTTTTCTACCTATATGATTCCTCTATTTCCTCTTACTATTTTTAAAACTCCTTCTGAATGCTTTATTCTTCTTCTCCACTGCTTCCTTTACCCTGTCGTTCCACTATAATGCCTCCTTTCACTTCCTCTTATCGTTTGTCCTCCCACATACCACCCTATGCAGCTCCCACCAAACTTTTCTTAAACCTTTCTCATTCGACTTCTACACTTGCATCTCATTTGTGGGTACTAAGCTTCTTGTTTTTCTTAGATACATCTCACTTTCCTCTTCATTTTTAAACTTCTATCTACACCCTTATTCTTTCTTGTTCTACTACTCTTCTCTTATATTCCCATCCCTTTATGTCTGCCCCAGCAGCTTATGGTAACAGTCCGCCTTTTCATTTCTTTGTACATAAGGAATCAGTCTATCAATGACCCTAGCTCCCCACCTAACTTTATCCAGTTATTATATGGCTTTCTCAGAACTTTTTATAGCATATGTTTGCCATTTTTATTTTATTTCTTGCGTTTAACTCCAACAGACTTCCTTGTTCCTCTCTCTTCACACGTCCTCATACTCTCCTCTATCTTTTCTTACTCAATTTCCATTATTATAAATTATTTTTAGTCATTGGGCCTTTTCATTGTTAAACAAATATTATTATTTTAAAGATTTTAATCTGATTAGAAATTCACAGTCCAAATAGATCCCACATTCATATTCATTGTAATTTAATTTGGAATACAAATCTTTAAGTCAAACGTTTGAAAAATTTTAATCTTGAGAGAAACTAGAATAAAATCATTATTTTACCCGCAAACTTGAAATTTAAAAATATATATATGTATATATAAGTGGTGTTCAATTTTAGGTTTGCTAAATATTCTATTTTGCTGATAAATTAGTTGAAATATTTACCCAAAATAGCATACATTTAATATTTTAGACCCTCACCCTCAATACGTGTAGATAACGCTTTAAATTACGATAATATTTCATATACACATTTATGCTACAAGTTAAGAAAAATTGAATAGCATGGAAATCTTTTACTAGTCAGCCAAAATTCAGATGTAGATGAAGAAGACCAATTTGACTTAAGTTAATTTAAAATTTTTATTTTTAGGTCTCCAAATAATACTTTCCATTGAATCTCACATATGATCAAAATAATGAGTTGCTAATAACCATTGAGTTGATGCACTTTAAACTCAAAATAATAACAATCAAAATAACATTTTAAAAACATATTTACTTTTCATTGCAAGTTGCTTACATTTTAAACCACATAAATAATAATATACACTAAACAATGCTTGCTTGCCTGAGAATACCATACCTACGAGTAATTATATTTTCGATTATTTTTAAAGTATGTTGCCAAATATAAAATAACTAATTTGTTATAGAGAATTTATGAAAGTATTATCAAATTTATACAAGCATATAAAGATATATAAATTTGTTGCAATAAATTATAAAACAAGTTAAACGAAAACCCTTTTGCATGCTGTCTCTAAGCTGTGAAAACATACCAATATTTAATTTTCCCTGGTCGTAAACAACACATGACCAATTATAGCTGTTAAGTGGATTGAATTTAAAATAATATTTTCAAGAAAGATTTAGTTCTTTATCATGCACTAAGGAGAACAAATATGTACTTATTTTGATTTAAAACTATAACATTTAGAGTATCTAGCGGTAATTAATGTATATCTTAGATTTTAAAATGTTTTAAAGCATTTGAATCAATGTATGCAGGGCAAACTATGTTCCACTATTGCAATATGTATCAGAAACCTGGGTAATGAAGGAAAAGGGCAATAACAGGACACAAGCATGACTGTAAGATGAAATTTCTGAGGAGTAAGGTAGGAAGGAATAAGGATGGACAGGGTGAGAGTGGGAGAATAAAGGAAGCTCTGCATGATAGGATAGAGAAGGAGAGACTGGGGGTTATGGACATGTGAAGAGGATAGAAGAGGGGAAGATTCCAAGGAGGATGCTCGAAACACATGTTGGTGGTCAAGAGGCCAAGAGGAAAACCCAGGTACAGGTGGCTGAAAGGAGTGTGGAAAGTAGAGGATTGAATTGGTTCGGCGTGGAGGAAGAAAAGTGGTGGGAGGGCCGGAGTAAATGGTAATGATGATTCAAGTTTGTGAGTATTTTTGTGTATTCACATTTTGACAGCATTTAATAAAATTGAGATTGTGTTATATAATAAAAAATAAGAACCATTGTACCGGTATATCACAAAAAATAACAAGTGTCTTTGGGATTAAGGCGACATTTCTCGACAATGTAAAAATCATCTGATTTCAATGATTTCCATCAGTGATGATACTGATCTCATTTTCATAGTGTATGAAGCACTTTTAAGACAGTTATTTTGGTTGTTTGCAGGTCTTATAGAATTTCTTTTGGATCGCTCTACAGAAGCTACCAAGCTATGTAAAGATGCCAAATATGAGGTCCTGAGAACGATTGTGTCTTCTCCAACTTCCGAGTCTGTGTTTGGGATTGAAACTATCCTTCGATTCAAGAACTACATTCGAGAAGGTCCAGTATATGTTCATGTAGAGACTGAAGTAGCTATTGAAGGTTCATCATGAAGTGTAAATAACCTTTTGTATAATTTTCTAAAACAGTTTTATGTTGCTATTTTTTTATTTTTTCCTCCCAAGAAATATTTGAAGAACTCTGTGTTAATTCTATTTACATTATTCATTTTATACTTTGCTATCTATTAATGTTTATGTAAAAATAATTAAAATACATTATGGAAGAAAACAACCTTTGTTTGCTCTAAAAGTTCTTTACTGGATGAATTATGGTTTTCTGAGAGCTGGTTTTTAATTCCTATTCAAGGACTTTCTATATATTTCTCATAATTTTGGTATGTTAACTACTCCAATTCATTAACTCAACTAATGAGAATATTTACTATACTAACAAATGGCACTTAAACTTATAATATTAAAAGTATCATACAAACAATTATTATAAAACCACATAAAAAAAACACTCAATTTTATTTGTAAAAGTGAACACATTTCCAATAAATCTCTATAAATCACTTTCATGAGAGTTCTGAAGATCTACATCTTCATTTGTAATTCATAATTAACATGATATCTGCACAAAGTTTATTCCTTGAGTCATTATTTATGTTGATAAAAAAATGTTGCACTAAGTTTGTGTATGTTTGATTAAAGGGTAATGACTTAATTGTTTTGACATAGGAATCTACTTTAACATATATCGATGCACATATAATGTTATTTTCACTGTGCCACTGGATATGACCGCTTTTTCTTTTTAGGAGAGCAAATCTTCAAAAGTGAAACTATTGGCGCTTCATAGGTGATGGACACCACAAAAGCAAGGATGTAAGATGCCACTGCTTGTCCCAGGAACAATATCATCTGAAAAAATAATTTCTTAGTATTTGATGTGACTTTCCAAAAGGAATAAAACCACATCTTTGCTAATATTTAAACTAAGAAAGAAGCTACAGGAAAGTGAGCTAAACGACAAGAGCACACCAAACCCTTCGGCCCTTAACCTCACTTTTCTTGACCGAAGTTGCTACTTTTTTTTCTATTCAAGCTGCTCCTCAATATTTTGTCCTCACACCGCTTGAGTCTAACTCTGTTCCAAAACCACTGCTTCACAAAAAAAATTTGAAAGCGCCAGCGATCGAACCAGGGACCTCTGGATCCGTAACCAGAAACTCTGGCCACTAGACTACAGAGGGTCAATTTTATTCTTTAAAAAAATGCTTATATAATCTACAAATGTAAAATAAAATTTGATTTTTTATGATAAGTAGATATAAAATATTTTATATTGGTGACAAGTTCAAGTTTTTACTTCAGTACATAATTTACAAAATATCTCACCACTATATCTTTGCTGAGATGAAGAGGACTGTCCATCTTCATAGCCATCATCCTGATTACAATGGGATGTACCAAGTAAGCGCAATAGGTTACTCTACTGAATGGATACAATATACTTAAAGACAGTAGCTTATCCACGTAGCCTGAAACAATAGCAAACATTTATAGGCCACCAAGTTTTTTTTAATTGAATTATGTTGGTCTCATCTTGCCCATGTCTATGATAATATTTTACATTGGAATGAAGATAAAGTTTGTCAAACGATTAAATATAATTCTGATTAAAACAGAGCTAAAAGAAACTTCACAAACTAGTCACATGTCCTCTACGCTTGAGGTCCTTAAATATTATCTTGATAACACACATTTGTCATTTAAATAGGGGGATATATTTTACTGGGGGCATTCATGACACAATAAGATTAGTCATCAACTGTTTTATGTTAACTAACTGATCAAAGTTAAAAGCCAAACCTACAAACCTACATTTAGGCACACAACAACAACAAAATAAATATTTGTTCCTAGTACAAATCTTATCTCGGGTAAGCTTGTTTTACAATACCTCCTAAGTATTCAAACCTCAAATGTTTTTAAGTCAGAACTTTGTAGAACTAGAGCTATCATGTCAATTTTTGAAGATATTGTTTTGTAAGAATTTAATGATTTTTTTTACAATAGCCCACTTTTTTAGTAGTACAATTATTCTTATACTAATCACTGTTTGGCCTATTATCATTATCTTGCCTAATATCACTGCTTTGATTAGTTGCATTACCTAGCCATTATAACTGCCTTAATTAGTTCCACCACCTTAATATCACTGCCTTTGACTAGTGTCAATGCCTTGCCTTGTATCACAATATATGTAAAGCTTGCAACTGACCTCCATAACCAGTGGAGCAAGCCACAACAATCCAAGAAAGGCTAAGCGCCCATGCAGAGTGGCTGAGCGAAGAGTAGGCCGCAGCGGTGATTGGGTGCAGATGTGCGTCATATAGGCCATATATCAGCAGTAGAAACAGCGAGGTGGACGCCAGCCAGCCAATTGTTACTACCAACTGTGGAATACAAAAACTACTAGTAACCTTGTAATTTGACAACAACTCACCCTTAAAAAAAATACATTATTTTAAATTCTAAGATTTTTGTAATGTCTTGATACGTTTGTATCCAATCACCACCTCTATAATTGGCTGATTGGAATGAGTCATACCTTGTTCATGGTTATCTTGCAGTTGGTTTTGTAGAGAATCCATCCCACTGACATTCCTATCAGATATGGTCCTAGGCGAGTCCATGGCTTGTCGTATATCTTGTCAAAGAGAGCCAGTGGGTCCATACTGCAACAAGAGGCTATATTCAATTCACTGATAACATAAACACCTTGCATTGCAAGATGAGGATGATGATTTTTAACAAAAATTTAAGATTTAAAAAAATTCACGGTAGGCTATACCACAAAACAATACTTTTGTTTTTGGCAATCATAAAATATAATTAATTTAGTGCTAATCTTACACACACCTCCCTCTTAGGTTCCAACCTTTTTTTAATCAAGTTGTGATATAAATTTGTAATATTATCTTTAATTTTAATATTCTTTTGATTTGGATTGCTATTATACCTAATTCAAAGGTTCATATTGATTAAAGCTTTTTGTTTTAACCCCATACACAAAGATCCCAAGTTAGTATTAAGACACCCGCCTTGGTGGCGTAATTAGCTAACGCGCTAGTCTCGACTGCTGAGGACGGGGATATCGAGGTTCGAATCTCGGTCGGGTGAACTGGGGTTGGTTTTTCCTAAATGGTTTTCTACTCTCCCTCCACGCAAATGCGGGTTCACTTCCTCTAATTCAACCTACCCAATTCCTAATCTATTAGCGTAATTAGTACTTAAAGCGTATAACCCGAATGGGTAGCAAGACGCGGTGCTAATATTATTATTATTATTTAGGTGACCTGGCGGTCTAGGGGTAAGGTGTTAGACTTCTATGCTGGCGGCCGGGGTTCAATCCTCGGTCCCGGCAAAGATTTATCTGATTACCAAACCCTTCCTTCACCTCTGACAAGACATCTTGTGAATGTGGGGAATGCCAGGTCTCCACCGTGGTTCGGATTCTACGTTAAACTGTAGGTCCTTCATTTCATCTCACAATCACCCTACCATTACACATTAGCGTAAGTGCGTATAACCCGAACGGGTAGTAAGACGCGGTGCTAATAATAATAATATTATTAGTAGTAGTAGTAGTATTAAGACATATTAAAACTAGAACTAGTATAATTTAAATTTATATTTTGAAAACAGGACTGGAACTGTTAAAAATCCCTTATAATGCCATATCTTTTCAATAAAACTAATAGTAATGAAACGGTACCTGGGCATGTGTTTATTGTGGTAAGCTATGATTCCTGTAGTAAACCAGGAACTCAAAAGAAATGTCAGCAGAGTAAATGCTGCAATGCGGAAATGACTGAAACAAGCAAGTTAAGACTATTGTCTCAATAAATTGCATGGTTACCAATTCTTAAAAAATAACTAAATATTAATCAAGTAGTATTATTTGAAAGTTGGTTTGCTGCTGTAATTTTTGTGCATAGGATTATTATATATTTTAGTACCTTAACTTATTAAAGAACCAAACTAGCTAAGGCAATTATTTATCTTTATATTATGAAACATCAGTAACTGAATTTTTCTAATAAACCAACAACAACAAAACTGTTGAAATATCTTAGAAATTATTGTAAGATAATTTATAGCTTCAAACTATATTTTGAAATTAGTATATCACTTTAAGAATATCGGTTAATAAAATGTGATAACTTATTATGAACAAAATAAAGTGTTTAAAAAAACTATACTAAAGAATTACCTGACAGCGAGGATGAGAAGAACCGCCCCCAGAATGAAGAACTGAGTGTCGTTGGCCAGGTACCAGCTCCACACCATGCACTGATGATGTACAAAGTATAACAAAGGATAATAATGTTATGGCAGCCAAAGATATTTATCAACCACACAATCTTACTTGTTCTACCAATCATTGGAGTAATTGATTACTACATTCACTATAGTAGCATTGCATTACTTTTTATAATAAAAATTCAATCAATGTTCCAGTGTCAATAAGAGGATAGAGTCCAACTCTCGACAAACTGAAAAAGTTATCTAAGGGCACAGAACTGCGACTGGGACATCAAAACGTAAAGCCATATCTATATTAATAAAAATAAGCGTTTGTCTGCCTTTCTTTAGTATTGTGCAATATATACAATACGCAGCGATCTGGAATTTTAAAATTAATAGGTCCTGTGCACAAACATTTGCATTTCAAAACTGGAATTTTAAATTTCTTATTAGATTTTTTAAATTTAGCCTTTAAAAAACTAGGCTAGAAGAAATGAAATGATATATTTTTTTCTGTCTGTTTGAAGCAAAGAAAAGTATTGCATAGAATAGCCACGCTATACTATATACTATAGCAAGGCTTTTTGTGATGGTATCTTGGTCGTGATAACCAGATCGAAGATATGGCCATAGTCTAAGTATCATTATGATTTATTGGTATGCTCATCTCTAATCTGGATATCACAATTTGGTTCGAATATCAACTGGGAGCACTAAAAGTTTGTTTTTCACATTATGATTTTCAATGTTACATTTACGTCCTATTTCCATGATAATAGTGGTATGTTTCCTTAGAATTTCTTAACTTCATGTAATTTTCAGATAGTCTGAGCAGATAGTAAGGTGCATAAAACTATTACAAAAAATTCTCTAGAAAGGCGTAAATATATAAATCATCATAATCAATTGTTTGTAGCCTGTGGCCGGGTTAATTTAATAAACTGCCTCCATCTTCCTTTTACGTTCCAACTTTCTTACTTCTTTAATTGCCTCCATTCTTCTCCTCTCACATACACACTTTTTTGCTATCTGTTCCGCCCACCCTTATCTTGGCCTCGTATTTTTTCTACATACTTTATATCCTTAATTTTCTTTGGTATACTCACATTTTCCATCCTCATTACATGACCATACCATCTCAGCTTTACTTCCTTCTGCTAACTCATTAACTTCCTGTACCCACACATGATAACTTCATTCCTAATCCTGTCACACCTTATAATAGCTTCACTCCCATGGCATCCATTTTCCTGGTCTCTCCTAAATTTAATATCCATTTTTCTGCTGCATTTGTGACTATAGGTACAAATTACAACCTATATTGTACTTCCTTACACCAAGAGCACTTCTCTTCTCCATAGCAAGTCTCTTACACACCTATAGAACAGCTCCCATTGCTGCCATCTTAATAGATCCTCTTTACTCCCACCCTTTGCCTCCAATATTATTCCAATATAGCAGAGTTGAAATAACCTTGTATGTCATTTCACTCTTCTGCTAAACTTAATAATATTTGTTGTTTTGCATAGTAATAAAAATATTGTCAAAATCTCTTTGAATTAAAATGTTCAATTTTTATTAAAAGATTTATAAAATATTTTTTATGAAACCATAACAATTTGAAAAATTGAGATATATATTTAAATTTCAATGGTGTTAAGATGGTTTACTAGAGGAAATAAACATATTGTGCCCTTTGATAACGCTGTAAGGTAGCAAGCTCACCTGACACGTTTCCACTATGACTCAGCTTATTTATAATATGACTATAGTGTAATCTGTCAAGATAAAACTGCCACCTTTCAAAGTAAACGGAGAGCACATAACACAAACAACATAAGTAATTGCATTTTGTGGTAGAGCTATGTCGTAAATAAACTAGTTGGATATTAATTTTGGTTTCCCAGATTTTCATTAGCAAACTGTATAGTAATGTATGCACAAATGTTGTTTATTTCAAAACTTAAAATTATTCCAACTGAAATTTGTTTAGAATTAATTGAAAGCTTGTGAAGCAAAGTAATCTTAGTGGACTTACGTGTAAATAGTAAATCACATGCCCAATTTAACTACTACATAATGTTCACTACTGACCATATCCTCCACAGGAAACAATGTGTTGATGTAAAGCAGGTTCCTCCACCAGTAGTTGGGACAGTTGATATGGTCCAAGGTGGGGGGTTCAAATACCGAGTTGAAGTAGAACCACTTCATGGAGACCTCCGCCACGCCCAGCACAAACATGTAGGGCACAGTCAGGCTAGGGTGAAACATATCACAATCTCATAAGTTGATTACTTGTAATGACACAGTGATACCCGCTTTATTACTTTATTATTAGGTGTTCTATCTTATGACAGGTCCATTCCTTTCGTGAGTGAACCTAGACCGCCAATGCTTCCTGTATTCTGCTTCTTCCGTCAGCTCCCAGATTTTCTTCTTTCCTTCTAGGCATCCGATATTGTAATCCTCCTCCT
This sequence comes from Timema douglasi, assembly GCA_901482245.1. Lineage (NCBI taxonomy): Eukaryota > Metazoa > Arthropoda > Insecta > Phasmatodea > Timematidae > Timema > Timema douglasi. The sequence goes on from CABEEJ010001575.1 coordinate 67,651, forward strand.
TCCCAAGCTCCTCTTTCCCTCAACCATGCCTTCTATGATGTCTTGCAAAAGACCCTCTTGTAATATATAATGATTTATTTACTCTTTAGATGGAAACTAACTCTTTTATTTAAACCCAAAATTGTAAGGTTATTTTAGAAAGACGGGTAGTAATTATTATTATTATTTTAGAAAGGAAATATGAATGTTTTCATAGGTTTGAATTTGTTATCGAGTCAAACTTAAGTTCCGAGTAGCTCCCGCCTGTTGGTACATAGTATTTTTGAACGGCTGAAGACCCAGAATTCCAAGAAATTTTTGTTTTGAGGATTGTGAGAAGCTTGAAAAACTTTGACCTTTGATTATTCTTTCGCTTTGACTTTAATTAGAAAGTAATATTCCAGATTTGACAGTTACGAAGCTTTGTCAAAAATGTATTTAAATTTAAAACACATACTTTTTTCTCTCTCTCATTCCATTCAATTTGACTTTGCTTAAAATTGAAAAAATGGACTTTGCATTAGACTTTTAAAATAGTGCATAACCACTATGCATAAGCCCCTCTGATTGGCAGAGAACGCTTATCCATTGAAATTAATATTGGGAGCTAAGCGCGTATGTGTGTTTTGAATACCCAATTTTTAAGAAAATACCATAGTAACAGATTTAGTTACTAATTCTGTCAGTCTTTATTTTAAAGAATGCAAACATAGTTAAATATAAACAAGTACCGAGTAGATTGGTTGCAAGTCACACTATTCAAATATTAATTGTATGAAAAGTATAATAAATGTATTGAAAAAGTCATTCTTTTACTACACGGCCCCAATAAGATAAAAGGTCACAAGGAAAGAAATGGTACAAATAGCACCATAGTGTCGGACAACACACCAAGGAAGATGTAAGTTGTTATTAAAAATATTATTTTAACAAATATCTTGGAAGGTACTGTGTGTCATTAAAATAGAAATGAAGATACCCTTCTTAAATTATTGAATTTAAATAGTCTTTCTACCTACACACTGCATTAACTTTATTAATCATTTCGGCTCATGGGTAGCCTTGCAACATTTAACATTTCAAGATGTCGGCCATTATACAGCGTGGGACCAAAACAATTAAACTATTAGTAATTTGAATTTAAATATTCAGTTAAATAAAAAGCAAGCCATACACTAATTTTTTTTTTCACTTTTTGAAGCTAATGTCACTCGGGTGAGCTCCACCAGATGTCAGGCAAACCTCAGAATGTTGTCCATCACTTTCCTTAGCATAAGTCATCTAATTGATTTTGCCCTATCCTGTACAATGAATGGTCTGGTATTTAACAAAGTTACAATCTAAATAGGAATGGATGTGAGTCTAATACATACATTTCGATGCAACAATACAAAGGGACTAATTGGTAAATGGTATTTAATGTAAAATACATAATTTCAGTTGAAACTGGAAATAAGACTCACCAATATTAAACAAATGGTTCATTGTGTAATATAAAATTCTTCTTACCAATATATTTTATTCAAACAATTTCTCAGGGATAATTTGTATCTTTAAATATCAAATTATGTTTCTGGAATCAAAGTAAATTATATAACACTATAATTTTATTATTTATTGTTCATAAAGTTACAAAACAAATTAAAATATATTATCAAATTCTTTGAATTGAACTTTAGACTGATAAAAATAAAATGTATCTATGATGTTGGTGTGATAATTTTTCCTACCGTAGAAATCTGTATCCAAGCAATCCTAAGAATTGCATGAAGTTGGATAGAACTCCTGTGCTCATCGTGAGCTTTGTGACGTCAATCTTTGCTACTGTCCGGAAATACAGGAATGACACCAAGACACCACTGTGACAAACACAAACCATTACAAATTTAAAACTTGATTGTCAATCAATTCCAGGATATTTTTTAGCAATGCGTTTTGATTACTCATTTTGTATTATGCCTATGTACTAATTACAGTCATATGCTAGGGATTAGGAAGGTTGAATCTTATACTAAGTACCCTCACTTGCGTGGATGGAGAGTGGAAAACCACCCGACTGGGATCGAACTGTGATCTCCCAATCATCAGCAGTCTAGTTTTTTGCGAGAGTAGCACCTTAGACCATAAGGCCACCAATGTGGATGTTACATTAATTGTATATCAAACAAATGTAGTACTCTATGTGACAGAAGTGTTCATTGCACATTCCCTGGTCCTTCATAAACTTTAAAAGTCTCACCTGATGAAAAAAAATGTGTCGACTGAGAAAGCTCCATTGCTGATGGTTTGAAACAAAAATTCTTTTTCGACCAATCCTCGGTATTCCATATTATCTGAAAAGGTAAAATAAATATGTTCACTAAATACTCCAAGAGGTTGTTGGCTATGAGTATATAAAGAGAGTTGTGTACTTCCTAACAAGTATATATTTATATTGTGTTATGCTGTTGGACCAATTTATGGGTGAAAAAATGTACCTGTGTACTTACTTACTCTATGACAATAGGAACTCCAAAGTTCATTGGCGCACTCACAAAAATATGCCACCTATCTCTATCCTGAGCTAGTTATATCCAGTCCACCTCATTACACTCTATCTCTATCCTGAGCTAGTTATATCCAGTCCACCTCATTACACCCTATCCCTATCTTGAGCTAGTTCTATCCAGTCCACCTCATCAAACCCTATGCCTATCTTGAGCCACTTTTATCCAGTCTACCTCATTACGCCCCATCTCTTTCAGGTTCATTCTAATGCCAAACATACCTCATTTGGCTTGACCAGTTTTTTGGGTATCCCAAACTTGACTAAAATTTCATATAATGTGTTTCTTTGAATTGAATCAAAGGCCTTTTTAAAATATATAATTGATGTACCATAATGTTTTATTCACACTTTTTTTCAATATTTGCTGAATAATAAAGATCTGGTCTGTTGTTGATCTATTTAATAGAAATCCCCAATTATTTTCTTTGCATATCATGTCAATCTCATTAAAATCATTTTAGATAAAATTTAGTATGTATAGATTAGTAAAAATATTAATAAAACCAGTTAATTATAGGGCCCCAAATTCTAATCCTTTAGCTGATATGTGTTCTACCTTATCAATGCCACTCAAAATTGTTGTAGCCAAGATTACTCTAGCATTGCTACTTTACGTCTATGAATATCTGATTTTAATCCCAACTAAAAATACCAAGTGACTACTCTTTTTATCGATTTGTCTAAGGTCTAAAAAATAGACTGGATTTAACTAAGGTCATTATTTTGATTAAAAAGTTTTTTCCATTTATAGACTCATGGCCTATCAAGAAAATATCCAGTTTCCTATTCTATCTATCATGTTATTAATACCTGAGTATTTGAAGGCCACAATGCAAGTGTGTCCAAGGATGACCCAAGCCATACTGATGGATCTCAGCCCATGAATGGTCGGAATGGTGTCCTCACCAACAGTCTGGTCGCAGATAGTCTTCAGGTTGAGACGCACAGAGAATGACAACACCACCTCAGACCATATGCCTATAGGAATGAGTTCACAAGGAGGTTTGCATCATTGTCAAGTAGGGTCACGCGAAGCTTCAAAATGTTGAAGTCAAAGGTCGAATATCCTTTGCTTCGACAACCTCATAAGCCTTCGCATCTTTGAAGCAATTCAAAGTAAAAAGAAAACTATATAAATTTACATCATAGTGTGTCTGAGGAAAGGTCAAAACCAAGCAACTTATTAAAAAAATGTAATTATAACAGAGTAAAAGGAAGTAAGCTAAATAAAGACTTAATTAAAACACTCACTACATAGCAACTTTCCTTACTTTATTTGCAGCAAACGTGTCAATAATGTATTTAAAGTCCATTTCATTAAGTATATCACAAGTAGGCACACAACAAGAAGGCATGTACAATATAAAATTAGAAATAATGTTTTTTTTCTTGTGGGAATTTGTGAGGGCCCCAAAGTGATTTCCCCCTCCCCATATTAAATCTGGCATTGGCTACATGCACTTAATGGATAGTTTGGAAATTAAAAGTAGTATTATGTGATAGCATTAAAAACATGATCTTCTGCTTCGAATGTTTCAAGCTAAGCTATAACTTGGCTTTACATTTAAAAAGTGACCTTCACACACCCCTATTGTTGAGTACTTACACTTAGGATCACCTTCACAATGTCTTCTTGTATTGTTAAACTCTTGCGATTTAACCAGAAGTATGGCACTCTTGCTCATTTCCATCTATGATTTTACCTTCAAGTCATTCACATAGTCAATGGTTTTGATTAATCAACAGAGGATTTAACCAGGAATTGTAAAAATGGCTTTCATAGAATGTTGCTATAAAAATGTTTTATTTTTAAAATTATTATCAATTATGGTGTACAACATGGGGCTAGTTCTCAACCGCAGATGACTGTTGTGGTGACTAGTTACATTACAATGTAGGCTTATTTAAAAAAATGTATGTATGAAGATATTAATTGAATAATAAATATAGGACTAGTGAGGACTACATAACAAAGAAGTTGAATTTCAAATAATACTCGACAACCATCCTGTTATTTATCAACTAAACTATTTAACAAAAAAATGTACAAAATATAAGGCAGGCACCTAAAATCTGACAAGAGAGCGCCCGCGGGAACCACGTTGGTGAACCTGCATATAGTGTTAAGGTTGTTTGTTTTTTTACCATCACATCTTACTACCTACTTGGGTTACAGCCCCATGTACTAATTTACCCAATTGTGTTAGGTATTGGAAAGGTTGAGTTTAGAGAAAATGTACCCGCATTTGCATGGAGGGATATTTTAAAACCATTTAGGAAAACCCACCCAGGTTAAACAGCCATTGAGGTATAACTTATAAATAGCATAATACTTAAATTTATGTGACTACCAAACAAAAACATGTAAATTTTTAGATTTCATGGCAAAAACTATCAAAAAGATGTAAAATGGTGCACACAAATCATTAATAGGCACCATTGTCATGTACAGTACCTTATTTCCTTTAGCAAATATCCTTTTTCTAGCACCAAAAATGCATTTTTTTAATTATAATTTCTAATATAGTTAATAGTTCAACATAATAACAATCCATTGACTACTCTTATCAATGAATAATTCCAATATTAGTGTGGGCAGCATACTACAAACGCAAAACATTGAAAAACACAAATATTTAATTACTCAATTACTTTTCAAATATGCATATAGATCTGGAAACATTGTTTAGTGTTGGTCAGTCATCTGCTAAAGGTACAAAAAAATTGTACATACACAATTTTACCCACTAACAAAAATAATTCAAGCCTCTAATGAACTAAAACTTAAGTTTTATTTATTGATTGATTTATTTATTTAATAGGTACCTTATATAACTAAAATATGAAAGCCTGACGTTTTCAATATTTGAAATATCCTATAAATACTGATAGTTTTAAATTAGTACATTTAACAAATAATTTAAGGGGTAAGAATGAAGGTAAATAGATAATATGGAGAAACTAAATTGATGAGTTGTGTGAGTAAAAACACCTCCCTTAGACTAACACCTATTTATGATTTAGCTCCTTTTTTGACCAGAGTGTAAATAGCGTTTTAACAACTGTAATGCTGTTTGATATAACCAGTTACAGGCTCATATTCACACACCAATGTTTTCCACATTTCATGAAAAACTTGGAACATAACCATTATATGATATATTCCTTGCAATATTATTGTACCAGTCTACTGATTTATTTTATTTTAAATTCAGAAGTGTACAGTACTTTATCTATCTTGAAAGTGTCTGGTAGGTAACTTACTTAACTGGGGTGTGTCTTCAATGTTCTGTGGTGGCAATACTTCATTGCTTATACTCCTGTTATAAATTGCAATGTTTCCATTACTCTCCTTCATCTCTGAAAAATAAAAACAGTAACTGTACCAAAAGATTGGTTTGAGGGTTAGTGAAAATAATTTTAAACCTTCATAGCTTGACAATGAGATATTATTTTTTTACAGTGAAAATAAATATCTCAACATTATCTGAGTAGGGAAGATAAAAACTAATAATAATTGCTGGACTAAATTTTGCTGGTGTTCTTTATATATTTGAGGTATTTAACTTTCACTTTCTGAATCTTCTTATTATATCATCACACAAGAATTTTTATGAGCGAGATTATAGGGGTTTACTAATTTTGTTGGGAAAGGTATTTTTACCCACCTTTTAGGGCACTTTTACACGCTACAATCGACATTAGACCGACAGCTTTACTTCCCCTCCGAAGGAAGTTGAAGTTTTTATTGCTCTGTAAAAATCCATCGACCCCAGCTGGGCTTGAACCCCTGAACACTAGGTCTTGAGGCGAACACTTTACCCCAAGACCACTGAGGTCGATTTTTGCTGGTGTTATACACGAAACAAACGGAGGCTATCAACATTTAATTCAAGTGTGAAATTAGGTACCTTATAATGTATCAGTTATATTTTTTTGAGAGCCTAAATAATAACCACTCACTTCAATGGTTGAATGGTTTAAGGTGTCATATTGTGATATACTGGTCTGGTGATAGTGGAAAGACCGGGGTTTGAATGCCGGTAAGATATATTGAGGATGGTTTTTCCTAGGTGTTTTCTTGCTCTACTTCCATGTAGATGTTGGAATATTACCTCTAAAATGCTTCCTTACTGATCCCTATCTCATTAGAGTAATTATCATGTAACAGATTGCAACCTTAACCTGAATAGGTTAATAAGACAGGGTGATAAACAAAAAAGCTTTTTTATTTTAAAACATCTGTGCGTCGTGTCTCACTACCCACCCAGGCTATTCATATATTTACATTCATAGGGTACATATGAGGAATGTCAAGGAGGAGTGGCAAACTATGAAAATGTTCCCTCAGAACACCCGGTTAGGATTCATACCTAGACCTCCACATCAAAATAAATCCAGTAAATCGTGAGAGTGATGCTTTAGACCAAGAACACCTTCGATGTGGGCTGTACGTTTGCTTATGGTAACTTGAGAATTGAATATTAGTAAAGTTTGTAACGGATCTACAGTTCCTTTGTTTTGACATCGACCAGATTGATAGTTAAATAAACATTGAAATAGGATAAAAGGGCCAGACCTACACACTTACCAGAAAACTGTAGGCCTCAAAGAGCACAATTAAAACACATAATTATGTAATTTTCGGGGTACATTAGTCCTCTTCTTCTGCTAACTATCGGGGCACTTCAATTCCCTTCTTCAGCAGAAGCACTTTTACTCAGTTTGGTAGTTATAAACATTTGACAATATCAAAACTTTAAGTGCTTGAAATAATGTGTTGTTACCTACCATTACTGATGTTGTTGTTATTACTGGTGACTGTTAGCCCTTTAGCAGGATCCAGACACTCGGCTTTGTTTATCGCCGGCTGTCCAATTCGAGCTATTTCATATGAGATGTTATTAGAGAAAGAATGAGTGCTCTTGTGCTCCAGGTACAAGTCATAGCCAGTTCCAATCACCAGCATCACCGCTATAAAGCTCGAAAAACCTCTGAAAATATTAACAAATATAATTAGGAATAATATGTACTGAGTTTCAACCGTGGTCCATATCTTTTAGGTTTTATGCTTCAACACATTAATTGGATTGTTTTGATGTTGAAATTTAGTCGTTTGGCCAGTGGAACACTCGTAAACTTACTTTGATGGTTGGTTAGGATTAGCAAGTAATGCATCAAAGTTATTATTTTTGAATTTATTTTCGAAATGAGAATTTTAGGGGTACATTACTGTAGGTATATGAAGGTATTCCTTTTGAATGTTAAGTCTTAGTTATAGTCTTAAAATTTAGGCTATGATGTAGAACTATCTTCAGTGCTTTAATCATGGTGATACTTCATAGACTTTAAACTTGTATCAAAATTATTTTAATATTGAATGGGAGGGGGCATAAATGGCTTGATTGTACCCATTCCTCTCTCCCCCATTCCCCCACCCTCCTTGTTGCACCATTTATTTTGACTCTAGAATTTGGCATACACTCATCAGCCATTGTCTCTGCCTACTGAATATGGTGCTACTAGACTACTTGATTAACTAAGATTTCTACAATCTACTAAACAAGGAATCTCCTTTAAATGTTTGACGATTTTTGAAGTTGGAATTTTTTGTAGAGTAGGGATCAACAGTTGGGAAATTTTTAAATTCGTCTGCATAAGTCTGTGGTTAAGGACTTTCATAATAGAAAGTAATGGGGTACAGAATAATCCTAGAATTTCCGAACTCCAGATCTTAAATCTCACAAAATTCCCAACTTTCAAGCTTTTAACCAACATTGGGGGGGGTGACATCCCCCAACTCTGCCCTGCCCCACCCCTGGTGCGATGCCCCTGCTCCTAAAAACCAATAACTTTTGTGCTAAGTGCTTGTTAAAGCAATAACAATAAAACAACTTGTGGGTTACTAATCCAAGAGTTTGCTATATGTGTTTGTATATTCCATTCACTGTAGGAACTACTCTCTGAAAGGTCTTTTTTCTTACCAATATCCTACTATATAGTAGATTTATGGTAGGGAAAAAGGTGTTTCAGAAGTCAATTCCTACGGTGAATGGAATTATATGTCAGGTATTTAGTGAGGTTGAAGTCACCACAAGTTGAAAGAGAATGGAAATCACCGTGAGTTAAAGTGCGATTAAAATCATCACAACTATAGATGGGATGAAAGTAGCTATAGGCCTATGCTAAGGTGGGATATAAGTTATTATAATTTAAAAATGGAATGGAAATCATTGCAAGCTAAGGTGCAATGGTAGTTATTGCTAGTAAAGATGGAATAGAAATCATAGTACCTAAAAGATAAATAGAAGTCACTCTAAGTTTGAATATGATGGTAGTTTCTGCTAACAAAGATGGAATAGAAACATAGTGCTTTAAAGATAAATAGAAGTCAGTGAAAATTAAGATGTGATATTAGTTACTGCTAGTAAGATAAAATAGAAATCATAGTGCTTATACGATAAATAGAAGTCGCTGCAAGTTTAAATATGATGATATTTACTGCTAGTAAAGATGAAATAGAAATCATAGTGCTTAGAAGATAAATAGAAGTCACTGCTAACAAAAATGTAATAGAAATCATAGTGCTTAAAAGATAAATAGAAATCACTGCAAGTTAAGATGTGATGGTAGTTACAGCTAGTAAAGATGGAATAAAAACCATAGTGTATGAAGATAAATAGAAGTACTTCAGTGATGGAAGTTTTCATGAATCAAAATATTAATTACAACCACATATAGGCCTAGCCTATAACATTTTTTAAAAATAAGTGAAAAAAGGTTTTAGTTTTTCTTTATATCTGATCTAAAGAATAAATTATTATTATTTTAAAATTCATCCACCTCCATCATGAAATTTAGTCACAACTTTAAGAGATACTATAGTAAATGTAGGCTAAGTTTGATTAAGTTGGTTTGTTAAGTAGGTAAAGCCACCTATGTCAAAACAATAAGCGGTTAAAAATATTAAGTGGGTCAAATTTGTTGAGTTAAAAAATTAATACCTATCCTGTTTATGGCTTTAAGAAGCTCTTTTAGTTTTTTAAAGTGTAGTATTGACTAAATTATATAGTTTATTCAACCTTTTAAAATAAAACTTAGCATTAAATTACTAACATTAATGAAACTTTGTCAATTTACTCTTTATAACAAAATGTATAAGTATATGTGTTTTATCATTAATGGACATTAATATCTCAGAATTTGAGTACTATACAAATATGGTTTAGCTTATCATTATTATATAAATAATTGAGCTAAGCTTAGATTAATAATTTATGTTACATTTTGGCTAACAATGCTACACATTAATTTTTTTACAAAATATGTGACAACCCTAGCCCAAGTAATTTACTCTTGGGGGGAAAAATGATTTTAACAATGATCGATTATGTAAGCAACAAATTTAGTAAAATTCCTTTGAAATAAATTTATTTATTAGTTTTGGCCTGCCTCATACTATTTTCTCCTGTGTCATAGTTTTAAGGCAATCTGACTTCAACCTTTAGTTTTTAAAGTATTTTATTTGTATAAGATAAATATATTTTAAAAAATATTAATTTTTAAAAATTTGCCTTTGCTTTGATTCTCATATATGAGAAAATTATACAATTTTAAAAACCAAAGTTGAATACTTTATTTTACTTTTTGAGACAATTGCATCAATTCATATTTTTGTGATATTTTAGGGGAGACTATGAATGAATGTACAAAGTTTAATTGATTTATTTTTCTATGTTTGATAGCTTACCCTCTTAAAATGTTTTAAAAACTATTTTGTCTAGTTTAGACTTTGAATAAGATTTTTTATGCACAGTATCAACATACAAAAAATCATGACAACTTTAGGCATTAGCTGAGTATTTCATGCCACATTTTACCACTAAGTGCTTGAAATGCACAAAATACCTAATTCTTTATATAACTTATTTACATATCTTTAAAGTTGGCCATGAGTATTGCTCAAATATATCAAATGCTTTAAGAGCTACTGAAGGAAATGAATGAATTGGTATGTTAACTATTTCATAGGAAGATTTCAAATAAATTTGTTTAAGACCTCACTACAATATACCACTTAGGTGCAGGAATAAGCTAAATGGTGCTCAAACGAATTTTAAACTATTTTTTGTTTTTACATTTTAATTTTCTTTAATTTTAACCGTTGTTCAACTAACAAAATTGACTTCCAAAATAAATATTTTAAGAATTTTCTTTAGTAGCTTAATTGCTCTTATAAAAAATAGAACCATCATCACTATTATCATTATCAACTGTTTCCCGTTCGTGGCCGGGTTGGTTTATTAAAAAGCCTCCATTCTCCTCTAGCTTCAACAATTTCTGTTATCTGCTCCTCCCATCTTTTTCTTGGCCTCCCTTGCAGTCTTTTTCCCACATACTTTATTTCCAACATTTTCTTCAGCATCCTCTCTTTTTCCATCCTCATTTCATGCCCATACCATCTCAGTCTTGCTTCCTCTACTATCTCATGTGCTCTAACATCCTCATTACATGCCCATACCCTCTCAGTATTGTTTCCTCTACTATCTCATGTACTCCAACATCCTCATTACATGACCATACCATCACAGTCTTGCTTCCTCTACTATCTCATCTACTCCAACATCCTCATTACATGCCCA
>CABEEJ010001575.1:81938-98966 GCA_901482245.1 Timema douglasi
AGGACCTACAGTTTAACGTGGAATCCGAACCACGGTGGAGGCCTGGCATTCCCCACATTCACAAGATGTCTTGTCAGAGGTGAAGGAAGGGTTTGATAATAAGATAAATCTGTGCCGGGACCGAGGATTGAACCCCGGCTGCCAGCACAGAAGTCTGACACCTTACCCCTAGACCGCCAGGTCACCTTTTAACTTTTCTACTTAAACAATATATTCAGTATTATTATTGTTATTATTATTTTATAGTAACAATTTGATTACATTAGGGCCTAATTCTTTAAATATGAATAAAAATAAAAATTATTTCTTAAAACCTAATTAAATACTTGCTATATATTGGCGTAGGGATGTAGTGACCACGTCGCCTAGTGTCCTTGACAATACAATCAGCCAGCCGAGTGACTCCAGGGTAAAGGAGTACCCCAGTACTAAGTGACAACGGCCTCTTATAGGGGCGAATGAGCGGATATAGATCAAGAGCATCCTCTTGCCTTTGGGGGTGAGAAATCACTCCCAAAGGTGAATGATCCACAAATTGGTCAATGACATAGGAGGTGAATTCAAGGGGAAGTCACCGCATTCAAGATACTCTGGATTCCCAAATAACAACAGCTCATGAGATATGAAGCTTGATCTAGTAAGGAACTTCGTAGATAAAATAAGTCTCCCATTTGGATCTCCAGGAGGAAACTACTCTAGATTTAACTTCACCAAAGAAACGGATTGGAACACGAAATGTTCGAACACTTCTCCAAAGGGAGAGGCTATATAATAAGGATCTACTATGAGCCTGGGTCAGAGATTTCATCGGAATGACTGTACTATAGTAGTCGAATACGCTCTTTGCTCTATCTACAAGGGCCTCTATAAATGTATTGGTACAATCATTTCCCGTGAAATGTTGATACTTTGATGGATTTTCGTCAAAATTACATTTGAGGTCCATACCTACAGAGTATGCTACATGCCTTTGAAAATGTTCAGGATAGAAACATTTCATATTGGAATCACATTTTGGAATCGGTAACAGCAAACTTTCAAGATCCCGTGAACCCGTTTTATTTTCATGCTGTTTAAATTGTTTGGATAGAAATACATGTATTGTATTGTGAAACGCCTGGTTGCTGATTGGATCATACACACATGAGTAGCTCACACGCCATTGGTTCAACCGGCTGTGATGAAACTCCGCATAGCCAAAGGCACGTCGCGACGCCAAGAAGGTCCACCAATCACATTGTGACGAGAAACACATCCACCAATGGTAAAGAAGTATGGCGTCTCTTTTTGTAAAACACCGATTGCATCCTACTAAATACTACCTCAATTAATAAATCATAAAAGCCATTTTAATGATAATAGCATGTTTGGACTACATCAACCTGTAGCTCAGTTTGCCGAGAGATTATCCAGTACTAATGAAACGTTGCCCAGGGGACGCCCGAATGTACTAATCGTACATCCTTTCGTGGAGACTTTTTCCATGTACCAATGAGGTGAGGGGATGATGGTAGTAAATATGACGAGGTAACGCCAATTAAGATCTTAACCTAATTTTAATCAAATTAACCAAGTCCTGTTGACCATAGGAATTATTACCCTTTCGAGAAAATTCCCCCAGTATAAGCCGGGAATCAAATACGATACCTCTAGGTCAGAAGCCAGAGTATCTGACTACTATACCACGAGTCCTGTTGCCAGTTTCATGACAAGAGCCCATGGACTCTAATTACCAATTACTTTACATGTACTCATATATTATTCTTGACACACTTTAGTAAGCAAGATAACTCGTTTCTCTCCACTGAACAGACAAATAGCAAACAAGTGAATAACAGCAAGTAAGGGAACAAGAAAACAAAGAACGCACGCGAACCGGAAACTCCGCATGTACGACCAGTGGAGGACTTAGTAGTTACCGGTGAAAGTAGATGCACTTGAAAGAAGGAGATAGAAATTGAAGGAAATGGTTACACAATCGCTTCAAGATGTGTCTGTGTTATGAATATTACATCATACAACGTGACTTTAACATTTTGGTCCAGCAGGAAACTAATTTATCACGTCTGAACAAACGTGTTTGGTTGTAGGTATACAGTCCACACTTCAATGGGAGAGCCTTTTGAAAAATATAAACGTAATTTTGTCAACAAAATTAATAACATTCTGCTAAATAATTAGTGTTATTTCTTTAGGTATTGATAACACATATCAAAAGTGGCAACTGCAGATCACATTATTTGACGTATTGATACGTGGCATTAGATCTATTAACGTTCCTAGCTTCCCTATAAAAATTGGACTGAACACCAGGAAATATATTTAGTAAAATTTCATATATTTCGATATTTTATTATATTGCCTCCACCACGTCTTACTAGGAAATATTTAAAAAAAATCTAATATCTCCCAATATTTGTTTTTATTTCCTCCACCGCGTCTTACTAAATATCCGGGCTATGCGCATATCAATTAATATGTTCATACGGTGGGTGTGGGAGGGGTAAAATTGAGAGGAAATACACCCGTATTCGCATGGATGAATGGTGTAAAACTATTTAAAGAAAAACATCCCTTATACATCCAGCCGGGATTCGAACCCTAACGTAGAAGTCATTAACAAACTTAACTACAGTAGCCCCACGGCTTCTTTGGTGCTGACTGACAGCTCACAGCTGATAGCTGACGGCTTTGAAAAGTTACAGACCAAATTATGTATCCCTCCGCCGAACCATATGATCTGCAAAAACATGTGTTTAGCAGCTGTCACTTCTGGCAGTCAAAATTTAGGTATAAAGTTAAATTTTAACTGTCAGAAGTCATCTGTGAGCTGTCAGTCAGCACCAAAGAAGCCATGGGGCTACTGTAGTTGAAGCGTATAACCCGAACGGGTAGTAAGACGCGGTGCTAAATATTATTATTACTGTAGTTGAAATTTAGTCCACGTACCTATCAATGTGGTTCATAGCTAATAGTTAGGTCTTAATTATTACATGGGGCGGTTTCGGTAACTGTGTAAATGCTGGCGAGATGTTTCGTTCACACCATATTAAGAGCCCATCTCACCCCCAGGGATAACACCTAGTTTAAGGACCTATGCCGTGATTTTTCCTGGAAGAACAGTAGAGAAAATTTGAGCATATATCTTTGCGGCCAACATGGATAACATTTTACTATACTTTTTGTCTTATTCTATAGGTATTGGTAATATCTATCAAAAGTGACAGCTGCGAATAACATGACTTGATGTATAAATATATTAAAATTGTTTTAGTAACTTTATTAATCAACTTATACTGAACTTACTACCAAAAACATACTATAGGTAATATAGCTCGAACCAGGCCAGGCTTTATATACTATCCTTTTTAAAACAGTTGAATTGAGTTAAGTTTATTTAGTACCTCGTCTTACTACCCGTTCGAGTTATACGCACTTACGATAATGTGTAATGGTAGGGTGATTGTGAGATGAAATGAAGGACCTACAGTTTAACGTGGAATCCGAACCACGGTGGAGGCCTGGCATTCCCCACATTCACAAGATGTCTTGTCAGAGGTGAAGGAAGGGTTTGGTAATCAGATAAATCTTTGCCGGGACCTGGGATTGAACCCCGGCCGCCAGCACAGAAGTCTGACACCTTACCCCTAGGCCGCCAGGTCACCTTTAAAACAGTTGAATTGAGACAAGTTTATTTAGTACCTCGTCTTACTACCCGTTTGGGTTATACGCCAATGTAATAACTACCCAAATGGTTTCAGAGATTAGAAAGGTTATAATTAGAGGAAGTGTACCCACATTTGCATGAAGGGAGAGTGGAAAACTATTTTGGAAAAACCACCCTCATTGCATCCAACCGAGATTTGAACCTTGATCTCCCCGTCATCGACAGTCTAGTCTACTGCGAGAGTAGCGCATTAGATCAAGCGACTACTGAAGCCGGTTTGAGACAAGTTAAGCCATTTTATCAAATTTAAATAATAAATCAAAATTTAACTGCTAAACTGATCTCGATTACGATTTTGTCGAATGAAGAATGCCGAAAACCACATTCGGATACGTTTTCTGGTTCGAGCACAGTCTTGTGTCTAATTTCCCAGTTAGTTAGCTGTGAGATGGGCTCTTAGGGCGGGGGTGTAGGGGACGTGAGAAAAGGTAAGAGTTTTTGCAGTTTTTATAGCAAAACTCTTTTATTTATTTTTTTAATAAATAAAATATTGCTCCGATAGATGCACAGTGTTTAATTCTCTTCACACTGTGAAATCAACAGTTGTTGAATATATTAGGTCAAGAGCACAGTGGCATTAGATGACACCATTTTAAATGAAGAGAAAAAGTTGTCATTAAACTCCAAAACACCCTTGACATATATTCAACAACTGTTGATATCACCATGCGAAGAATATTAAACTTTATGTGTTTACTGGATAAGTAGTTGTTTTATTTTGGTCAAAAAAGTTTTAATATAAAAACTTCAAAAACTCTGGTCTTTTCTGGCGTTCCTTAAATCAACAACTTAAGAAACAAATGAGGATCCCGGAATTTAGTGACTTATCAACCTATAAAATATCGTGTGCGGTAAGAAAATGGGAGAAAAGACTATTTAAAAGATACAAAAAATGTTGTGGCCAACATTGATTAGGCCTATATTTTAATGCTTTATAGATATTGATGCTACTTATCGAAAGTTTGGATCAGTGCGTAGGTCACTTTTTTAAATGTGAAGCAAAGTCAAAACTTGAAACATGTGAAGCAAAGTTGAAGATAAGGTTATTTTGTTGTCACACAGCACTACTTTGTATGTATATTACATAATATATTAAGTGCATTTAAGTATAGAGAAAGGCTTAGAGAAATAAAGATAAATACCTAAAATTATCTGTGTGCTCAAATATCTAAATATCTCTATGGTAACGCTATGGATATAACTTAATAACTAGTCAGTGTTAAAATACTATTATAAAACTCATTATATGTTGAGACATTTAAAATTTATCGAAATATTCCAAATAAGATCACATTATTTTTAATTTGTCTTCTTCCGTAGAAATGTTTCTAAGATTCGAGGATTATTGTGGGTGCCGATGTCGAAGCCCGGTAGATTTGACATTTGACTTCAAAATTTTGAAACTTTGCGAACCCCTATAAGAGTAACAGCTGTATATCATATAACTTGATTTAATGAAGGAAACACTTTTACTAAACGGTATAACTGTCAGATACACTGTTATTTTTAGTGTGCTCCTACTATGGTGACCATTTAAGGTCATTCGACACTAAGAATTACTAAGATTTTTTTGAATTTATGTCATTTTAACAACCTGCTCCGGTGGCTGCATGGAATGAGGTGCTATTCTCACAGTAGACTAAGACTGCTGATGACGGGGAGATCAAGGTTCGAATCTCAGTCGGATGGTCTGAGGGTGGTTTTACTGAATAATTTTCCACTCTCCCTCCACGCAAATGTGGGTAAACTTTTCTAAATATACTAAAACAAAATTGTACAGTTATGGAATTAATTTTTTTTTCGAATATCTGTACACGGTATTCAAAGGTGTTTAACATTTGTCAACTTATATGTTAGCGAATTTTGAACAAACATTCAACTCAAGCCATTTATTTGTACTTATTGATTATATGTCAACATCGGTGCTCTTGTAGTAAAGTACTCTTCTCATGACCGATGTTCATGGGTTCAAACCCAGCTGAGGCAAATGGATTTTTCTTGAGCGATAATAATCCGTAGCACAACTTCCTTCGGAGGAGAAGTAGAGCCATTGGTCCCATGTAAATTGTGGCTTGTAAAAGAACCGTGTAAGGTATGTGAAAATTCCTTTCCGGGCAAAATTGGTAGTTCCTTTCACGCCCGCTCATAGAAAATCAGGGTGTAAGAAAAAGGGGAACCACAACACTTTCTGAACTCCTCTAGTACGTGTTATTTCTACCAGATGGTGTAGGCATAACTAACCAGCCGAAGGGCTGAGTGAATGCCAAACGCCAGATGGATATATTTCACACTAAACCAGCCTTTTATATTGAAGATTATATGTGTTTATTAGGCTAACATAACATAAATCAACCTTTTTTTTAATGAGTGGTTAATAGAAACCATTAAGATACAATTATCAAAGTTAGGGTACCGGTACCAATACTTTGCGTACCCAATTATGATGCCATAAAATGTGCACACTAATAATTCGTGCTATACGTTTTGAATTTACACTGTAACATCAGATTACAAAATTTTTGTTCTTAGCGCGTCTTATTATCCTTTGAGGTTATTCGTATATTTCAGAATTTAATAATAGAAAAAGCATACACTATTTCGGAAATAAAGAAATGTATAACCATTAGGTTGGTTAAATCTTTACTTCTTTTTTTTTCCATATAAATTTATGCGGATATTTTTAAACAATTTTTTTTTATTTGTTTGACAAAATAGTATTGAAATGTTAACGAAACAATTTTAGCAGAAATTGAATACGTTTATTTTTGAACGAGTGTGGCAAGGGACATACTAATAATGATTTTTACGTATTTCTCTAAAAATCATATGAAGGTTAATAGATTTGCTGTAATAACATTTATTGGAAACTACAATATATGGATTTAGAAATGCGTTGTGTTTCACAGATTATTTTTAAACGTACAAAGAAACCGAAGAAATTCGTAATAGTTAGAATAAATCTGAGTTTTTGTTTGTATTACGGTACCGTTTACCTTTCTCAGAAAATTATTCTTAAAATACTTTGTGGCTACGTTATTCTAAATTCAACATCTCTGTCAGCTGTATTTTGACGTATTGAATCACAAACATAGGTTTTAATACAAAACACATAATAAAATTAATTGGTTTACCTATTATACATTATAGTGGACACATTAAAACTATTAGTGAAATTGTGAATTGGGATGAACCCTTTTCGGTGGTCAAATGGCATACTATAAACAGTGTTTCTCTAAATTTTCCCAAGAATGGACCAATTTAAGAGCATTCGATTCATATGTTGACTACTACTCACTTTAATATACTATCAGGAATGCCAGGCCTCCACCGTGGTTCGGATTCCACGTTAAACTGTAGGTCCTCCATTTCATCTCACAATCACCTTAGCGTAAGTGCGTACAAACCGAACGGATAATAATTCGTGGTGCTAATAATAATAATAATAATAATAATAATAATAATAATAACTTTTCACATACCATTTTTTCCCCCCTGTACTGTATTTACCACCTGGAACTCAAGCGTAGACCACAGTTTGAAAACCACTGGTCTAAGGCGTCACTCTCGTAATATACTTGTCTGCAGATGACAGAGATATCAGGTTTCGAATCCTGCTCAGGTGGAGTGAGACTGGTTTTTCCTAGATGAAATCCCGATCTTCCTCCACGCAAATGTGTGTATATTTCCTCTAAATTCTACCTTCACAATCCCTACCCCATTAAATTAATCAATATATTTGTGTATAGTCTAAACCAGCGGTTCCCAAACTTTTTGAGTCGCGGAGCACTTCTCAGGAGAGAAATTCGTGACGGAGCACTATCGTTGGCCTTAGACCATGTTCATTTTTGGCTGTTTTTACGTAACTGCATTTTCAAGTTGCTATACAATTTTTTTTATCATATAACAAAAGCACTCATTATTTTTCGAATTCAAAATAGCTTATATTTTGACCCAAACTTAATGTTTTCCATTGAAAGACATTGAAAATTAGAACTTTACGTTTTTTCTCTCTCCAAACACTAATTTTGCACATACGTTTATTCGGAATAAAGGCGAAGATATTTTCACCTAGCACCTACATAGGTAGTAACCGAATGACATTATTATTGGCTCTGGAAACGAATTTTTAAGCATTTGAACATGTTAAGGTGGGGATGCAGGGGACGCAAGAAAAGGCGAGTGTTTTTGCACTTTTTATAGCAATACTTATTTTAGAATCAAATAAATTAAATATTGCTTCTATAGAATCATAGAGCTTAATTTTCTTCACATGGCGAGATCAACATTTCTTGAATATCTGTCAAGGATGTCCTGGAATTTAATAACAAATTTTTCTCTTCATTTAAAAAGTTTCTTAGATAATGCTGCTCTGTTCACGACAGATATTCAACAACTAATGAGGTCACCATGTGAAGAAAATTAAACTCTATGTTTTTATAGAAGCAATAGTTTTCTTATTTTGGCAAAAAAAAGTTTATCTCTAGATCTAGAAACTTTAAATTAACTCTCCTTAACTCGCGTCCGCTGCATACTCACCTTAAACATCAAGTTTTATTCATTATAAATATTTTTTCTACACTAATTTCAGAGAAATAAGGAACTTACTTAAATACATAAACGAAAACCAACAACAAAAAACATAAAGTAATGCAACACATTTGAGAACGAATTCAAAGCAGGTAGTGTAAATATACAATACTACTCACCTATATAAGGTATTACAGTTTCAAAATAAAAAATGTAGCTTGGTATCGAAAAAGAACGATAAAGCATAGCCAAAGAACTTAGATTCTAATGAGAGGGATGGGACTGTTTTGATTTGCACAATGTGGCTATATCTGGTTTAATTTGGGACAGCTGCAACCGAATATCTGGCTCTGCATTCAGGCGGGATCTATATTTTGTTTTAGTAGCCACATAAGCAGAGAATCCTGATTCACATAAGTAAGTTGTTGTAAAGGGTAAAAGGATGATTTTCGCTTTATCTGATAAAACTTTAAATTCGTCTTTTAGCTGACACCAAAATTCTGTTAGTGAATTCTTAGTTGCAAAATTATATTTTACCACAGAATCTGATGTCAAATCAATCATACACTCATACTGGTGTGATGTCAGACAGGCTGGCTTTTCCGACACAGCAGAGTATGGGTTTACAACCCAACAGTTCTCTTTTATTTTATCGTGGAATTCTTCTGGAAAATAACAGTTGAAACTATCAAGCAAATTTAGCAGATGAACGTGAAACTCATTTAAGATATATTCGGGTACGTCAGAATCTAGTTCTTCTCTAAATTCTTTTACCATTGGGAAACTGTCTAGATTTAGATTTTTCATTGAATCCGCCCAAAACTTTATTTTCTTTTTAAACGCTTGTACTTTATCGCTGGCGTCAAAAACTGTTACTACTTTCCCTTGAAGTGAGATACTTAAGTCATTACTTTTTTTTAAATGTCTGCTAAATACGCCAATTTCATAACCCAATGCTCATCACACAGCCTGTCTCCCAAAGCGAAGTCGTTGTCAATCAGGAAGGTTCTGACTTCAGCCCTCATTTCAAAGAGCCGAGTCAAAGCTTTGCCACGAGAAAGCCACCTTACTTCTGTGTGAAGAAGTAAAGACGTATGTAGACTCCCCATGTCTTCACACAACAGCTTGAATAGTCTTGTATTTTTAGGTCTAGATTTGATAAAATTAATTACTTTCACGCTTTCGTCCAAGACTTCTTTTAGGAAGGGTGGCATTTTTTTCACAGCAAGGGCATGGCGGTGGAGGATGCAGTGGCTACTGCTGCATTCCTTGACTTTTTGTTTTATTCTTGAGATAGCACCGGACGTCTTCCCAGTCATGGACTTTGCGCCATCCGTGCACACATCAACGCAATTATCCCATGGGATGTCACTCACTGTGAAAAATTCTTCTATTAATTTGAAAATTTCAGCGCCAGTTGTGTTAGTTGGTAAAGACTTGCAGAGAAGCAGATCCTCTTGAAAGGACTCCAAGTATTGGTAACGTACAAATACTATTAAAATTGCCAATCCAGCCACATCCGTTGATTCATCCATTTGGAGCGAAAACTTAGTGCATTTTATTCGTGAAAGTAAAGTAGCTTTCACATCCTCTGCTAAGTCCCCGATTCGTCGCGAAATCGTGTTATTTGACAAAGGAACGGTGTCTACTAGTTTCGTGGCTTTTGCATCCAGCATACATTCAACTATGTCCTTTACACAAGGCTTTATAAGGTTTTCAGCGATGGTATGGGCTTCGCCAGCTTGAGCAACTCGGTAACTGACTAAGTAGGACGCCATCAAAGCTTGTTCATTAACTGTTTTTGAGTGATAAGATATAATTTTCTGGGCTTGTGTAAGTTCACCATACTTCCTTCTGAAGAAATCAGTCGGTTTGCCCTTGCATTCTGGATGGACCCCCTCAAAATGACGGCGCATTTTTGCTGGGAACATCGCACTGTTTGGCAAAACTTTCATGCAAACTACGCACTGTGGTTTGTTGTCACTAGTCTCAACAAATCCAATATCCAAGTAGGAATCGTGATACTTCCTTTTTATAATTTTTTTACCTGTGGCACTGATCTCCAAAGAACTAGTACTAGGCAGTTCTTTCAACAGTTCAGAAGTTTCTGTCACACCTGCTGTCGCTGATTCGTCTAAAAACCCTTCATCCTGTCCAGCAATTCTAGCATTGGCAACTGCTCCATCTTCTTCCACACTACAATATAAAAATAATATTCGTATCATCTGGGTAAATAATATTAATGATAATAATAAATGTCAAGTATTTAATAAAACAATTGATCAAAGAACCATTGCTCCTAAATTAACGTTGAATATTGTTTAAGAATGTAAATGTTTCTCGCATGTTTGCTCACAATGCTTGTTAAATGTGAGTAACCATCTTATCCTATCGCTTGGTGACATCAAATTGGCTGCAGCTTCAAGGTTACTACCAATTAACAGGCCAAAATTCGAAAATAACCTGAGCTGAAATCTATTTTTGTTAAAAGTGCAACAATATGTACAACATGCAATGCATATACTGAAAAGTCTTTATTTACTATTTAATTTGTATAAAGTTGTATGTACCTTAGTCCCTATCTCTTCTTTTAGGTCCTGTGTTATTGGCATCCAAAGCTGTTACTTGTTTTAATGACACACGCTCTTATTCTAGCAGACCCCAATAGATAAACACTATTCAACGTTAAAAAAAATGCATCTAACATAATATTTGTACATACCTGTTAGCTGTTGATGCTTCCATAGCTACTGGAGGAACTGTGGCGGAGGTTTTAATAGTCTTTTTTAAGGATCCAGACTTCAGCCAGCGATCCATTGAAAGAAAATCTATGATATTTTCTAAATCACTACGTAGGTGCTCCAAAAAACCTGTAATAGGCAGGTGTTTCGTCCTCAAGAGGGAAGATCCATTAAAGTTACTAACGTAATTATTTTAAAAAAAATCACACAACAAAAGCACTCGTGAAAAAATAACACCGCACTGCAATTTGACTTGTTTCGACTCTCGACTAAACATTGAATGAACTGCAACAGAATGAAGGAGCGAAGAAACAAAGAGTTTTTAATATACAATAGAGACTTTCCAGAAAATTCTGTAAAAGTGTCAAAGCTAACAATCGGATCTTTAAGTAAGGTGAGGCTCTCATTGAGCCGGGATTAGCTGGCGCCATTGAGCCTATCTGTCTGGTTTCGCCGCGTGAAGTCTGTGTGCTTCACGGATTTTCTCAATGTTTTGTGTGGTTCCGAGAAGGTGCGGGCGGGTAAACCTGACTGAGGTGCCGCATGACAATGCACTTTGGATCCATAATACTTGCTATTTACACTGCTTTACGGCACGATGCAGGAGCTAAATTATTTCTACACAATACTTATCTAAAAACAGTTCATGACCGCACAAATAAACAATTTTGAGATCTTGTCACATTTATTTTATTTTTATTTACAATCTCTCCGCGGAGCACTTGGAGATGTTTCGCGGAGCACACTTTGGGAACCGCTGGTCTAAACAGATAAGACGTGGTATAAAGCTAAAATAAATCAGCTTAGAATGTAACTGAAAGTCGCGTCAAAAGTACGAGACCTGTGAATTACTGGCCCAACAAGGGAATTGAAAGGTCGCATCTATCAACAACTTGTAGTAAATGGTGTAAGATTATCAGACATTCTTGGAAGTAATCAGAGAAAGCTCTGGCTAAGAATGGGATTGCTGGTGTCACAACGGCGGACCATTAGTTTGTCAACGTGAAGGTGGCGGGACATTTATCCTCCAATGAGATGTAGGTTGTGTCTCGTTTGAGCAGGTGTCAGCGACCTTTTTGTATGGCTCTTTCTCTCAGCTACGAAAAAAAGGGTGTTGTCGAACTGGTCCGATGGTTGAAGGACCACCCAATTAGTAAGTTCAAACTGGTCCGATGGCCAGTGCGAGAGATTGCAAGGGTCACTGTCGAACTGGTCCGATGGTTATTACAAAGAGGTGGGAGGGGAGGGAGTGCTGTACCTAACAGGTTAGGTTAGGTTAGGTTAGGTTGCTGTACTTGTGTCTTGTCCGCCTTAGAATATTTAAAACCTTCATGCACCACTAATTTACACCCTCTCTCACTTAACATTGAAAACAACTGACAACTGAGTGACCACAGGCCACCTGGGCGAGTAGGGGGTGAGTGATTCCCAGCCGAGGTACGGTCGAACTGGCCAGTTCGACCTTACTAATTGGGTGGTCCTTCAACCATCGGACCAGTTCGACAACACCCCCCAGCCGCCACCTGCGAGCTTGCCATTGGACCAGTTCGACAAGACCCTTCAATATGGGCTCGAAAATTCCTTTTGGAATGTCTTGACCGTCGGACCAGTTCGACCATACCCGAAAAAAACATTTATTTATTTGTGTGGCCGGCTATAACAGATACAAGTGTAAATTTAATACTTTTTAGTTTATTATTTCATGTAATATATAAAATCTCTTGTTTACACAATCGCAAAACCAAAAACTTAATTGTTTTATTAATATAGTTGGTTCTTTCAATAAACTAATCGCCAATTTATACAGTAATCCTTAGGGAAGTTTTATTTTATGTTCGATAACACTTTTTATTGATAATACAGTATTATTATTATTATTATTATTGCATCATCAGCACCACATCTTACTAACCGTTCGGGTTGTACTCACTTACGCTGATGTGTAATGCTAGGGTGATTGTGAGATGAAATGGAGGACCTACAGCTTAACGTGGGATCCGAACCACGGTAGAGGCCTGGCATTCCCCACATTCACAAGTTGTGATTAATACATGTCTTGTCAAAGGTGAAGGAAAGGTTTGGCAATCAGATAAATCTGTGCCGGGACTGAGGATTGAACCCCGGACCTCCTGCACAGAAGTCTGACACCTACCCCTAGACCGCCAGGTCACCGATAATACAGTATTACCGGTACTAAGGAAATAATAATTGTCAATTAAAAGTGCCAGGTTCAGATCACATGGTTTGACGTATGAAACTGTTGAACTTTTTTATCTGTCAGGTGGAGCGCTAGCTATAAATAAAATGGACAACACTTAAGTTAAGTACAATCCGTGGGAGGTGGAGGGGGGAGTAACAGTCTCTTTGCTTTTTTTTTAGCTTTGTGCTCAGTGTCCTCTTATCCTAATTAGGTAGGGCTGAGGGAGGTAGGGATGAAGTGTAGGTAGGGTTCAGAGTATTTGTACCCGAATTTGCGTGAAGGGACGGTGGTAAAGTATTTAAGAAAACCCAACTTACTACACCCGGTCAGGATTTGAACCCCAATCTTTTTTGTCACAGGAAGGCTAGACTTGATTAACCGGACACCTTTGTTCACTTACCCACCGGTTTGTGTCCTAATACAATACTTTTCAATTTTAACTGTTAGTTTTCTCCAGTTTTCGCTGTGTACTTGATTGTTGTTTAAGTTACTATTGTTTAAAATGCGTTAGCATACACTACTTATCTTGACTTATATTTTGTCATTAGTTGAGTAAAGATTTATATTTGAGTTTTTATTCCTCCCAAAAGTAGCCTTTTATGAGAATTAACAGCGTGTTGGCTACCCCTACTCTATAGCTCTCTATTTAAAATGAATCATCTCAAAGAAAGCATTGATAATATTACCAGGTAAAAGTTGTGGGGGAGGGAGCTGAGGGAGGTAAAATGGAATAATAATAAAAATATATATATATTATTTTACCTATTTTTGATGCTTATTTTCACTCATAAAATAATTTGAATCCATCTTTGGTCCCCCCCCCCTCCCCCCAACACCCCATATTTCCATTTAGTTTGCTGCAGACTTTTTTTTAAAGGTTGACTTTTTCATTTTTAGTCAAACTATCTCTATAAATATGTAAGTATGGGAAGCTGTGATGAATATAAATTGTATAAAGGGGTTGCTAATTTGAAGAATAATAAATTTACCCGCCTCGGTGGCGTAGTTGGCTAACGCACTTGTCGTGTTGAGCTCGACTGCTGAGGACGGGGAGATCGAGGTTCTAAACTCGGTCGGGTGAACTGGGGGTGGTTTTTCCTAAATGGTTTTCCACTCTCCCTCCACGCAAATGCGGGGTCACTTCCTCTAACTAAACCTTCCCAATTCCTAATACATTATAGTAATTAGTACTTAAAGCGTATAACCCGAACGTGTAGTAAGACGCGGTGGTAAATATTATTATTATTAATAATAATAAAGTTTGCAATCTATGCAAGAAAGAGAGCGTGTAAGCCCCTGTAGCATTATAATGCTAGCCTGTTTAACTAAGAGGTGGTAGAATTGCCTAGCTTTAAATATCGCAGGAGCGTCTCACAGCCGCACGAAAATATTTTCATCTTGATTGATATGTTTGACCCACATGTATGTATCATATTTAGGTTTGCTTTAATACATCTTTAAAGCTATTGTCTATTATATGTTAGAAGAGGAATAAAACTTTAGCTAAGAGGAAATGAATCGGAGTTTGCTTTAATAAGGAACTGGATAGACAAATGATTAAATAAATAGAACTGTATTTGGTTGATACTGAACGATGGACGATCAGATAAAGATTTAGATACACACAAATTGCAAGCAAACCTGACAGTGTATACATATGTGTGGAAAATTTTAAATATTCAAATACACTAGAACCTTGTTTATCCGAACTAATTGGGACCGAAGCTTGTTCGGATAAACCAAAATTCGAGTAAGCGGGAGAATACAGGGATACAGTATAATTCATTCACGACCTAAGTTTACCTGGATGAAAGCTCAATATGTTACTACAGTAGTCCCATGGCTTCTTTGGTGCTGACTGACAGCTCACAGCTGACTTCTGACAGTCAAAATGTAGGTACATACCTAAATTTTGACTGTCAAACGTGACAGCTGCTAAACACATGTTTTTGCAGATCATCTGGCTTGGCGTAGGGATATGTAATTTGGTATGGCAGCTTTTTAAAACTGTCAGTCAGCACCAAAGAAGCCATGGGGCTACTGTAGAAGTAATCTCTAAATCATCACTACGCCAACAGCTGACATCTATCACTTTGGATGACTGTAATGAAAACAGATGGTAATATATTAATGGGATAGTTAACCACAGTAATTTAGGCAAATATTATTTATATATTTATTTAAGAACGGACACAAAGTTTATTTATCGTTTTTATTCCACTTTAAAAAAATATTCACACCACTTTCACAAAAACGTCTAATGAACATAGCTTCAAAATGGCGACTGCCGAATCTAAACCATGTGATTGAACATAACGTTAAACAAGTTTTTTACAATGATGCAGACACGCAGTTGATGAAAATATTTTATTCAGTTAAGTAATTCAAAATAAGATAAAATAATCATGATATCATTTATTGTGTATAAAAACTATTTTCCAAGTAAATATGATGCCTGTATTAAAAGGTATTGATGTGTGCACTATATTACACAAAATCAGTAACGTTCCAAAACTAAGAATACGTATTTTTAATTATGTTTAAAATATCGTTTCGAGTTGGATAACAAGAAATTACTTAAAAAATAAAATAGTATGAGAAAACTTAAGTTTACATTATTTTAAATGTAATATATAGCAGGTAATTAAAGATCTTTACATTTATAACAAAACAGTGATCTTTTACAAGTGTTGGCAACCCAAAAACAAATATATGATTTTCGAACTGTCATCCAGGTAAAAACCTATCGTGAACAGACCTTATTTTCACTAATTTTACATTACAGTCGAATGAATTTAACCAAATTTTAATTTATTTAACTGGTGTATAGCACATAATATATATTGTAATTATTGTTGTTTACGATAAAACGCTTTGTGATGACTACAACATGTAAATATTAAGGATTTATTGTCAGATATCATTGTTTCTTACCATTATTTTATAACTTGTAGATTGATAACCAATAAAATATATTTCATTTGACTTAATCTTTCCCCCCGTTTTCCGAGAAATGTGTTCAGATTATGCAGAATCT
The DNA here is from genome assembly GCA_901482245.1 of Timema douglasi. Classification (NCBI taxonomy): domain Eukaryota; kingdom Metazoa; phylum Arthropoda; class Insecta; order Phasmatodea; family Timematidae; genus Timema; species Timema douglasi. The sequence continues at coordinate 98,171 of CABEEJ010001575.1, forward strand.
CAGACTACCGGGGCACGGTCTAGCGGGGTCTTATTGTATTAATATATATCGTGTTAGCTATTTGACAATGATTTCCATAAGCAGATGGATTAAAAATTAACAAAGTTTTCATTTATATTTAATAAAAATAGTTTCCAACGTTATATATAAGTTTGGTTGGTATTGTGTTGTCTAGTATAATAGTACAACCATGTATGATTTTCAAGCTATTACAAAGCAAAAAACGGATTTTAAAAATTAACTTTTTAAAGGGCAAATTTTAATACAGTAATTTTGAAATAGAACAACTTATTATTATCTTAAAAATACAAGTTGGAAAATTATCCTCAGGAAGAACATTATCTGACAGCTAGAAAATCTTATAGATATACTTTCATGTACTCATACGTAAGCCCATGGGCTATATAACTGTCAATTTTGATAGATATTATCAATACTGTACCTATATAATAATAATAATAATAATAATAATCATACAGTAATATGTTATCAATGTTGACCGCAACATAAAATTGGTTTGAAGTTTCACTTGAAATGCAATCAATCCCCTACCCGGTGTGTATTGAGTCATCCTTGGCGTTGATCTATTTGTAGTCAGCGTGTAGCTAGAGTTATAATGTGGACGACACTCAACTAAAACCTCAGTGGGTCACAGGTGGCAATGCTTTGTCTCAAGTTCTGGTAGGCGTTGATCAAACATTCCTAACGTTATTCCGGCTGGCTCTCTGACGTACAGAATAGTAATGGCGTCGAGTATGAGCATAGGCGCTGGGACTTCGGGGAGGGGGGGGGGAGG
>CABEEJ010001575.1:105101-127526 GCA_901482245.1 Timema douglasi
CCCCCCCCGCACGCCCTTCCTATCCCGGTTGAAACACGTGAGACTTGCAAACAGGGTCTTGTTTTTTTTTCATAAATATTATAGTTACGAGCATGTAATGAATCTCAGTGAAAGTAATTACATACAATAAACCGCGTGTGTATGTGTAATTAGACATGTAACGAAGCTTTTCACTACCATCTACATACCCTGTAGAGGCAATAAACATTTAGGTTAAGAACTCCAGACCTTGCAGTAACAAAATGTCATCACATTCGCCTTATTGACTTAGTCTTCTATGTCGATACATGAAAATGTTAACGGATTTTCAAGGGAAATTGAGGTATATCCCAATTTTCATAGGAAGGGCCTTTTAGAAATCACAAACCTTTTTCAATCAACATTTATAATATTTTACTCATTCATAAAATGTATTTGCTAGGTGTTGATAATATTAGGCTTTATATCAAAAGTGACAGCTTCGTATCCCGTGGCTTGGTGTATCAAAAGCGTGAAAGTAGTAAAGTAGATCTAGTAACTTTTCTAGCAGTCAGATTGAAAGTTGTTTATAAGCACCGGGTCTTACTACCCGTTCGGGTTATACGCCTATTTACTAATTACTCTAATGGTTTTAGGGATTAGGAATGATATATTTACAGGAAGTATAACAGCATTTGCGTAGAGGGAAAGTGAAAAACCATGTTGAAAAACCACCCTCAGTACATCCAACTTAGTTTCGAACCTCAAACTATCTGCTATCCACAATCTAGTCTACTGTGAGAATAGCGCTTTAGACCATGCAACCACCGAAGCGGATAACCCTTTCTATGAAAATTGAACTATAGTCATGAAAAAAGACTTATTTAGTTAATTATAAACAAAGAAATTAATCTTATGCGATAGTAATAAATAATAATGAATCCTTCCACGATTGTAAACAGGTTTTTTTTATTGGTTGGGGGGTGGGGGCACCGTGACGTACAGTGGCTCGTGTGAAAGTTTCCCAAGACGTCATGGTAAGATTTTTAAAAATATTGAATCTCTTTTGAAATTAACTTATTTGCGAAAATTATTGATATGGAAAGGATTTATATAGAAAGAGGGAAAAATCTTATTGTCTATAATAATTATACGTATTGACAGGTGAATCCATTGAATTTGACGAGGGAAGAGAGGTGGAGATGCACTAAAAAGGACTGTAAGTCCAAAATATTCACACTTGATGGCGGATATATTTCCTCGCGGATTGGAAGACCAACACAACCACGACCATTACTTGATCAAGAGTTGAACAGAAAATCCATCAGCAACGCAGTTAAGAAGAAAGCTGAGTCGATTGAAGTAAAGCCTTCAAAGTTGATCCACAAAGAGGTACATACAGAGAAAAAACTACAAAAACATTTATCTTCAAGGACATGCAATGTTTCAGGAATAACATTACTTGCCAAATTTGCTTAAATCTTCGATGAAATTCATTACGCCACCTATCCCTATCTTGAGCTAGTTCTATCCAGTCCATCTCATCATACTCTCTCTTATAGGTCCATTTTAATGTTATTCTCCTATCTACGTCTAGGTTTTCCCAATGGTCTCCTCCCATTGGGTTTACCAACAATTACCATGAACCAGGTTCTAGAATCTACCATTCGCGCTGCATGCCCTGCCAACCTTAATCTACAAGACTTGACTATCCTAACATTGTCTTGTAATTAGAACAGGGTATATAACTCATAATTATGTAACCTCCTATACTCCCCAGTATCCTCGTCCCATTTTGGATAAATATAATTATATTTATACATTTATTTAAAAATATATTTTTATATATACTGTCACTACTGAATGATGAAGAAGGGTTGGTGGAAAGTATGGTTTGCCTAATGCAGTGGGTCTTAAACTGGGGTACGCGGGCACCTTTAATGGGGTACAGGGGAAAATTGTCAAAATAACAGGGGACTTAGGGAAAACTCTAATTGTTGGCAAGTACCTATATCTGGTTATTTACATTCCTCTTTTCCCCGTATTTGCTCTCGACTAGGTACCAAATTCTGATAATTTCAACCCTCTACCTGACACCTTATACATTAGCAGTTTATTATGACTTTCTCGACAACATATCTCTGTGAGAGTGGTTTTTTATCCATGGTTTACCTAAAAACTTAGTACCGCGATAGGCTAAATTTGGAGCCGGGCCTCCGCTTGAAAGTTTCAATTGGACAACCAGACATCAAAAAGTTGTGCCAATCCATGCAGTCACACCCCTCTCACTGAAAAACTTTGAGATTCATAATATATCAGCTCCAGAATTACAATTAAAAATTTTGATTTGAAAATATTGTGTTTAGATTTACTTTTTTCTTTATTTTTGAACGAATTTGTGAAGAAAATGTATACAACTTTTTACAGTAAAATTATGTTTCTTTAACTGATCTTAACGATTCTCAATAAGAGATAATTTTAAGGCTATAACAGTAGGATTCTCTCTAAATATCTTTGTCACATTTGAAATATTTTTATTACAATTTTTTTCCACAAAATATTAAATTGATGAATAATTTACCAAGTGGTCATATTTTTTAAAGCATGTAATCTGGAAATTTTTTATCTTGGGAGAGGTACAATCTAAAAAAAAAGTTTGAAAACCGCTGGCCAAATGCATATACCAATCTTTAGAATGTTTTCTAAAATGACAAATGCATATAGATATTATATAAAAACAATATTGCTATTATACGTCCATTTTCTAGTGGAGCCCCTAAAATAATTAGTTTTCCACGCTTTTAATTACAGTAGATACTTCTAGAAGTTATTCGGGGGTTATTTTTTATGGTAACTGGGATTAAGGGTGTATGTACATAATGTAATTATTAAAAGTTTAAAAAATATGCCAAATAGAAATAATTATCCTTTTATGGAATTCTGAAATTTGTATTATTTCTTTTCTATGTTTTTCCCTCAACGCCAATGTCGCCAAAAGCTAAAAAAATAAAAAATGAATCGTGAAGCACTTAAGCCCCAAATTATTAAACGTCAGAGTAAAATTAATATTAGACCATGATTTTGGTTAAAATGTGGAATTTGTTTGTTTCCAAACACCTTTGTCCGAAATTGAAGGAATAAGGGTGGCAAATCTAAGATCTCGTGCCATTAAAAATACTAGGCAGAGTTCACAACAAGAAACCTTATCTGAAAGTTGGAAATGTTACTTATTCTATTTTAATACGCATTAATACGCCTAGCCAATTATGATGTTGGACCTTGAATAGATACAAATAATGAAAACAGTTTTTTGGGAAGTTATCCATGCATATAATAATGGATGATTATCGGTCTTGTTGAAAGATTCGCAGAAAACCAGTCATTCACGACACAACAACCCACGAAGTTAAAACACCGTTTCATTACATCCCAACATGCGTACGCAGGAAAAAACATAATTTCATATCACGTGATAATTTACTTATAAACGTCCTTCAGTGTTGCTTTAAGTTTACGGTAGTTCGCACGATTGTATGCTTGACTGATTTGAGAAGCAGGGTTGGCTGAAGGTATGGTGTGACCGACTGATTTGAGAAGCAGGGTTGGCTGAAGGTATGGTGTTACTGACTGATTTGAGAAGCAGGGTTGGCTGAAGGTACGGTGTGACCGACTGATTTGAGAAGCAGGGTGGGCTGAAGGTATGGTGTGACCGACTGATTTGAGAAGCAGGGTGGGCTGAAGGTATGGTGTGACCGACTGATTTGAGAAGCAGGGTGGGCTGAAAGTATGGTGTGTCTGACTGATTTGAAAATCAGGTTTGGCTGAAAGTATGGCGTGCCTGATTGATTTGAGAAGCAGGTCTTGTGAAGGAATGATGTGCCTGATTGATTTGAGAAGCAGGGTTGGCTGAAAGTATGGTATGTCTGGATTACTTGGGTAACTGGGGACGAAAAGCATGTTGTAGACGAGCCATTACTGAATCGAAGGTTCCGTTTCTCCAAATTCAATTCGTCCTCAAATGGTTTATCTGTAAAATTCTCCTTTCACAGTGATGAATTGACAACCTAGCCACCTACTTCTGTGTCTACTCTATATTTAAATTAGCTATTAACACCTATTCCTATAAATAATACAAATAATTGATCTTTAAAATTAGTCTCCCTCATTAAGATTCCGATGATAGCGGTTTCGACACTTAATCATAGAGACGGGGGATTGTACCCTCCACTTTATTTTGTTTATATGAGGTACGTTTTAGTAAAGCTATTTGGTTTATTCCATTCCTTTTCTTAGAATAATGCTTATACAATTTTCTAATAAACTAATTCTCAAACTACTTGTTTAAACTATGTTGCTTAGATCACTAGCCGGCAGTACCCCGAACTCCTATCTCCCCCAAAGTGTACACATAATTATTATGATTATGATGATAAATAAACGCTACATAAATAAAGTCTCATATTCTTCTTATGTCAACAGCCCAAAGGTTGGTTGGGTGTTATTCCTATCCATCCGGAGCTGGGGATGCACTCAGCCTTTCGGCTGGTCAGTGATCCTCGCGTCAACTGGTATAAATCTCACGTACTAAGGGAGTTCAGAACGTGTGGGGGTTCCCCGTTGACCATCACACAGTGATTCTATTATCGACATGAAAGAGACCACCAATTTTGAAGGAAAGTTATTTTCGCGTATATCAGGATTATTTTAATATACCATAATCCACATGGGCCCGATGGCTTATTTCCCCTCCAAAAGAAGCTGTGATACGAATTTTATCGCTCAAGAAAAAGTCGTCTACTTTAGCTGGGTTTGAACCCACTCCCATTAGGTCCTGAGACAAGAATGTTACCACAAGACCACTGAGGTCGGGGTAGCCTCAACACAAAGTGGTAAGTGTTCCGTTCATTGACAAATGACACTTAATACCGGCCAAACTTACATTCACAGAACACAAATTCTTCCAGTTCATTACTGTTGTTAGATCCAAGGAGGTTATATAGAATGGAGTCAACATGTTTACTGTATACAACCTCTTTGGTTGTCGACATCTCGGTGCCGCAGGGAACTAGGCTGGCCTTGAGATGCAACTGACCACACTTCTGTGATTGAAACAACAGTTGAACTACATTTGTTACAGGTTTGGTCCTCAAGGGCGTCATACTCTCTTCCCGCTAAAGCGGGTGTACATCCTCTAAGATCCCTTCCACATCCATTCCTGCCCTTTGAAGGAAATCGTTAAATATCCTGATGTTAAAACTTAATAATTATTAGAGATAGTTAGTGTTGTAAAAATTTAGATATAATTAGTGGATTTTAGGTAGAAGTGTAAGGGACGCGAGAAAAAGTTAGTGGTTTTGGTAATAACTGTATTATAGTAAAATACAATTCTGGCCAAAATAAATAAAATATTGCTCCAAAAGAAACGTAGAATTTAATTTTCTTCACATGGTGATATCAACAGTTCTTGAAAATTTGTCTTCAGCATTGTGGCATTAGCTGAGCTACTTTTTAAATGAAGAGAAAAAGTTCTCATTAAATTTCAGAGCACCCTCGACAGATATTCAAGAACTCTTAAGGTCACCATGTAAATAAAATTAAGCTCTATGTATCTATCGGAAAAATATAGTTATTTAGACCAAAAATGTTTTGTTATAAAAACTGCAAAAACACTGGCCTTCTCTCGCGTCCCATACACTCCCTATCTTAAATGTTTCTAATAGGAAATTTTTCTAATTATTTGTTGCTAATCCCAACCTCCCCTTCCTTAGAAAACCAAACTAGCTCTAGAGTATCTACCGTAGGAGAGGTGGTAGGAAAAGTTCCCATGCACCCGTTCACCCAACCATATGATCCTCAAGACCATAATATGTTGAGTTGTTACATTTGACAGTCAAAACATTCACAACAAAAGTTAGTTTTCAATTGATTTATTTTTCTTTTTAACGTGTTTAAATGATTGAAGAACGAACTTAAGAAAATAACCGTCTGAATGTTTATTTTTTCTGGGGGTGGCTTCCGGGGTTCACTTATAAATGCTTTTCAGAAGAGAGCTTTTAAAATGCTGCATTGACTTCAAAAATTATGATGGTGAGCCAGCCTAAACAAGGACGGTTGATGACGTCATACCATCTTCGGGTGTGTTCATGCTAATAATGTATTTTGTATGGCTCTTTCTCTAAGTTATAAAAAACATATACTTATCTTTTAATTAATTTTTTTTTCGTGTGTCACTATTGAGCGAGACATTCAGTTCACTCGCCTTGTATGTAGACTATTAGCCGCTCTGTTGGCAGAGAGTGTTGCCCAGGGTACTCAATAGGAGGTTGTCTACACGTCGTACTCGTAATGAGATGATGTAATGATAGTGAATATGGAGGTGTGGACCAGTAGGATTCTTAAACCTAACTTAAGCCTAATTTACCAACCCTTGTGATAATTCCTCTTAAGAGCGAGATACCCAGGGTACCAACCGGAAATTGAACCCGGCACCCCTTGGTTCGTAGCCAGGTGTTATGACCAGTACACTACGGGGTCGAATATTAATTTTGGTGGACAGTTATAACAAGATACAAGTGTGAATATACCTAATAATTTTAATTTATTTTTTCCGTGTCTTATAATATTAATTTTCTTGTTGCCACAACCACAAAACCAAAAAAAACTACATAAACGTTTTATTAATTTATTTTATCCATTCAATTAGCTACGAAAAGTCCGACTATATAGTAATCCTTAGGGAAGCATTATTGTAATCGTTTGATAACACTTTTAATTGATAATATAGTGTTATTGAGGTTTTTTTTCTTTCAAATGGGTTGATATTAGTCAATTTCAGACAATGTTTGCAATGAAGAACCTCTGCTGTCACCACCTATGTTACTTTAGGTACCCTATAGAGAGCCATATCAGAGATTTATTTTATTTTTAGGTCCCTGACGAAATCCGAGGGCAACTAGCGGCTGGAATCACCCTTATATACCCATCGCAACACATTTTTATATACCACAAAACCAACATAATTGTGTAACAAGAGAAACACCTGGTTTATGCGCCATCCATTTTCTTTCACACTATTTTTGTCCTCACCATAAAATGTCAAAGTGTTTTCAAAAATTGCAAGGTCGAGAGAAAACATGAACCAAACACCTTTGGGGAAAGTAAATAATATTCGAGATATTTTACTTTATATATATTTTCTGACCTCCACGGTTGTTTATGTGCATGCTTTCCATTTCAAGTCATGAAGGGTTGAACTTCTATCAACAGGGGCTGGCAATTAGTCAAATGCCCTTAGGGGTGGATCCTGGGGAGGGGAGGGGGAGGACCTATCTTCCCATGATACTTTTTTGATTTAGATATTTAAGAATTTGAAATGAGTTGAAAATTGGCAACATGTAAATTTAATATCAAGGGGAAATACTTTTTATTTCCTAATTCTAAATTATGTTCATATTATTCTCTTAACATGTTTTAACATGATATTACTTATGTTTGTAGTTTTGGTTATTTAGTCATCATATAAATGAGATACACCCGCCCCCCTCTAACCACGCGCTGAAATAAAAGCGTTAAGCGCACACTAAAAACAGTTTTTAAAAAAATTAATACAATATTAATTAAAGGTCTCTTTTCCAAAATGAACATTAATTTCCTCCACAATAGTTACCGAGCATTTCAAGACGTTATATTTGCTTGGCTACAGGTTTTTTAATATAATTTTACTGTACAGCATTAATTATATTTCTAGTCCTAATACTCTACTTATTTTTATATTTCTCTTTAGCTTTTCTATTACGTGACCTGGCGGTCTAGGGGTAAGGTGTCAGACTTCTGTGCTGGCGGCCGGGGTTCAATCCTCGGTCCCGGCATAGATTTATCTGATTATCAAAACCCTTCCTTCACCTCTGACAAGACAACTTGTGAATGTGGGGAATGCCAGGCCTCCACCGTGGTTCGGATTCCACGTTAAACTGTAGGTCCTCCATTTCATCTCACAATCACCCTACCATTACACATTAGCGTAAGTGCGTATAACCCGAACGGGTAGTAAGACGCGGTAATAATAATAATAATAATAATAATAATAATAATAATAATAATAATAATACTAGCTTTTCTATCATCAATTTTTTCTTTACCACTAATACATAGGAGCTGGCAATTTATTCTAAATTAAAACTAATACTAAAATACCTTGTATACTAAATTAAAACTAATGCAGTTTACTGTATTTACAAACCGGGATGTAAGCTTTTTTTTTCTTTGTGGCGCTTTTGTTTGATTAAAGTTAATGCCGAGGTTGTAGTTCGACACTCATTCAGAGGTTTTCAAGGTGGTTTAATTAATGAAAATCTCACTTTGGTTTTCTCATCTTCTCGCCACGCTAATTGTGGGTTCATTTTATACCATGATTTTGAATCAACATGGATTTGACAAAAAGTATTTCAGAGTCAAATTGGTCATGGTCAGAAACTCAAGCTCTATTATAATTTTTTTTGTGCTCAGCTATACGCGTATATTTTGTACTAACGGAGTAGATTGAAAATAAAATAAAATGGGGGAGTAAGTGTATCGGAATTTGGGTGAAGGGAGAGTGGAAAATCATTTTGGAAAAACCACCCCTAGTACACTTGACCGGAATTTAAACCCCGATATCCTTGTGATCGGCAGTCTAGTTGTGAGCGTGACGCAGGTTATTTCTGTTATAATATTAATAATTATTTATATCTTGGGTTGGAGGTGTTATATTAGCATTATTGCACTGAATAAAGTTAGTTTGTAAGTTAAATTTTGATAAAATGTTTTAATTAAGTGCACGTTTAGCACCTATATACAAATACTAAGCATTAGGTTTAAACAAGCTTTTCAAAATTATGCTGATTCACTTAATTTAAATTGTTGTTTAAAAAAAGATTACTTAGTTACATCGATTACTGTTTACAGCATGTGGCCTAGGACACTTTTTATTCAAACCATATATTTTCCACTACCTTATTGCTAGGCTACACGCCTCGGTGGCATAGTTAACTAACGCGCTAGTTTCGTGTTTAGCTAGATTGCTGAGGACGGGGAGATCAAGATTCGAATATCGTTCAGGTGAACTGAAGGTGGTTTTTCCTAAACGATTTTCCACTCTACCACCACACAAATGCGGGTTCACTTCCTCTAAATTCAACCTTTCCTATTCCTAGCCCATTAGCGTGATTAGTGCTCAAGCGTATAGCCCAAGTGGGTTGTAAGACGCGGTGCTAAGTATAAGTATTATCTCGATAGGCCTATTCTAGCTTGATATGCATTATAATTTAACTTAAGACTTGTACAAGCACAAAATCCAGCCCCCAAACGTTAATTTATTAATGTGAAAGGGTAAACCCATATTTTCATCAATGATACAGTGTCGGCCATGCCGGGAATCGAACCCGTGACTATTAGCTCATTGGACAGAGACGCTACCAGCTGAGCTAAGGTGTCGGATGGTTAAAATACGTAATAATTTATATTTTTTAAATGTTACAATAGTGCAGTACAATTTATCGCGGTCTTGACTTAGCTACTATCATAAATAATAAAACAAGACTCCTTTTTTTTATTATATATAGCTACATTTAAAACACTTTTATAGACTATTGAAACCACAACTTTTCCTTTCGTTCTTTTTAAGGTTATGTCCGCCGACAGCTCACCAAAGAAAGTGAATCTTATCGGGGGGGATAGGGTGTGGGACAACTTTTTTGTGCCTTAATAAAAAAGTAGTTGGTTAGCATTTTGGTGATGTACTGTACCGAAGTGGTGTAAGGTGCGCGCGCAACTTTCTCTGGCCGCCTGACCTACTTCCGCCTTGCGCTACACGCGACAATCAACACGGCGCGATCAATTGAACGAGAAAACTCAGTGAACCATGGCCCAAAAGTACGTGACGCATTCCGTGTCAACTCAGGTGAAAATATATATTTCTTTTCATCTTCATCACTGAGAGAAAAAAAAATGACTAAATTTTAATTTTTAAAAAATATTCAAAAATGTACTGATTTTTATAATTTAAGTTAAGGTTCCTAATTCAACACTTTTCGTTGATGATATTTGTTTGTAAATAAACTGTAAATAAAAGTAAAATGTGTTAAAATTAGTATTAATTTATTGACATTTAATAAAAGTAGACCAGGTAAAATGTATTTCACAAACCTTCCCATTTTAACCTTTTTGTTTGTTGATATATATATAGTGCCCTTATTTTATAGTGTATACGTTCATATTAATAGGAAAGATTTCTACAGTAAACACATTCATAAATGTTTAACATCTTTAAAATATGGTCAAACCGTTGATATATTTAGAGATTTGTTCTTTTAAAAAAAATCAAAAACTAACGCTTTTGTTTTTGTTTTGGGCGCGTTTAAATTATATATTATTACCATAATGATAAGACCAGTGAAATATAAAAATTGGTAGGCCCTTTCACGCTTGCTCATAGACATTCTCTTGTACTGATATAATCAGTCAGTTCAGAAAGTGCTCGTTAAATACCTCAAATAAATTAAAATGGCCAATCTTCATAAGAAGAGTCTCATAAGTTAGAAAAGCTACTACGTTTAACACCCGCTTAAGTCTAAGGCACCTGCCTCGGTGGCGTAGTTGGCTAACGCGCTTCTCGTGTTGAGCTCGACTGCTGAGGACGGGGAGATCGAGGTTCGAATCTCGGTCGGGCGAACTGGGGATGGTTTTCCCTAAATGGTTTTCCACTCTCCCTCCACGCAAATGCGGGTTCACTTCCTTTAATTCAACCTTCCCAATTCCTAATCCATTAGCGAAATTAGTAATTAAAGCGTATAACCCGAACAGGTAGTAAGACGTGGAGCTAAATATTATTATTATTATTATTAAGTCTAAGGCATCATCATCGTGTTAGCTTGGCCTGCTGATGATGGGGATATCGGGGTTCTAATCTTTGTCGGGTCTATTGAGGGTGGTCTTTCCTAAGTGGTTTCCCACTGTCCTTCCATGCAAATGTGGATAGCTTACCTATAAAATGCTTCCTTCCTCATCCTTACCCTATTAGAGTAATTATCATATATACGTATAACCTGAACAGATGGTAAGACGTGGTGATAAAAAGTTTATTTTTCAAATATTATGTAAATCTACTTTTATGCATTCAGACGACAAATCAGGTGATCTGTAGCTTTTACTTTTGATAGGTATTTATCAATATCTATAAAATAACAATATAGTTAAGAAAATGTTTTCAATATTGACCACAAAAAATATATATTTGTACGTTCCAAAAGGCTCTTCCAATGAAAAATGAACTAAACAATAATATATTTGTCAGAAGCAGTGTATTTTCCTCCATTTGTTAACACACCACAGAACTAAATATTATTTTACAAGCGGTGTAAACAATAATTACTGTTGAAAGTTGTATTTTCTTTCAACACTTTAGCGGCATTCTTGTAAAACGTTTGACCTTCGACGAGAAAATACTTTCTATCTGTGTGTTAAGTGCTCTTTTTTCTTGAAACTCTTGACATCAACTAGAAGGTTAGCTCGCACTTAGCTTCAGTGGCGGCTCGTAGCTAAAATTAGTGGGGGTACTGCTCCAGAACATTTTTAGCCTTTGTTTTAAAATTGTGTAAAAGGAAAAAACATGTATCTAAAGAACATTTATTCAGGAATTTGATAAAATCTTCACAAAAAAAAACCTTTTTTACTTAGTTTAACTTAAATTCTTAAATTGTTACAGTTCAAGCTTGATCTTTTCATTTAAAAATTAAATCCATTCTTCTTGTTTTAATTTTCGCAAAAAGTTCAATAATTTTCTCCTTGATCTCTGGATGACAATTTAGGAAATTTTTCTCCATTGAAAGTACTACAAATGCATTTAGTCTTTCTGTTAAATAAAAGAAGAAAAAAATTAATCAAATAGAATAGCTGGAAGCAGAATAATAATCTAATTCTACATTATTCTACACTTTATCACATTCAAGAATATGGTACACGGTTTTTAAGCACAACACACGCTGAGTAAAAAAAAACCTTCCTTCCACCATCACGCCAGAGCCGGCACTGCGAGAGAAACAGTGCTTTCTCTACCTGGCAGTTCCGCCTTCCTCCCCACCCCTATCCTATGTGCGCATGCGCACAACAGTCAAACACCACGTCGCTGGCACTGTGAAGCGCACAGTTCCATACAAAGATTTTTGTATATTTTTCATAAACTGGGGGATGGCTACTGAAGTACTGACATTATGCTTAAGGAATATATATTGTACTACAACAATAAAGAAAGAATTAAAGTAAAAAGGACTCATTTTATTAAATGTTATCGATAATATCAAGTGGAAATAGGGGGTGCTGCAGTTCCGCAGTGCTTATACACGGGCCGCCACTGGTTAGCTTTTATAGCAATTATTATAAATACAGCACAATTTATATAGGAATGGCCGTTTAGGAACTACAATTATATTTTGCAGCCAAAACTGATAAAATTATCATTATTGTATAGGTAATGATAATTTATATCAAATGTGACAAATGATATGTGAAAGTAAATCTAGTAGTAATCTGCCCTTTTCTATGAAAATTGGACTGTATCAACGCATCAGAGAATAAGGCAAGGCTTTCTTCTTATCAGCAATCACATGCTTTAGAGACCACGTGTCAACCTCAGAAGCCTCCTCCATCTTGTTCGATCTTGGGCAACTCCTTTTCAATCTTCTTCCACCCCTAGTCGCTTCATATCCTTGGTGACGTCATCTTCCCACCTGGGACGCCCAAGTGGTAGTGAGTGGGCTTCTTTCTGGTCTCATCCTGGCTACATGGCCCACCCATTAAATCTATTCTCTTGCATCTTTTGCACTGTATCTGGTTGTTTCATCATCTCATATAGTTATCTATTTTTCTTTCTTCGTTACCCTTATTCTTCTCAAACTGGACCCCATATTTTTTTCATAATCTTCCGTTTGAATTATGTATTTTCATAAAATTTATCCCAAATTAATCTAAAAATTCCCTAATTGAAAGGCGCTGATAGCCTGGCATTAATTGATGCAACCTTTACTTTTGGCAAACCGGAAATACTATATATATGCAAACGGTACCATTAACTTTTGACCGAAGAATAAACATTGATTTTCTATTGACAATAATTTTTGCAGTAAAATAACAAAATAGTTAAAATTTAAGAACTAACTAAATGCGACGTGAAGGAAAAAAAAAGTTCGAAATAATAAAATCATATTTACTATACTAATACTATTACTATTTTATTTGCAGACGTGGACTACTTAAAATGCAATTACACTTAAATAGTCTATAATTATATAATGTCCAGTATTATTATTTTATTAGCTATTATTTTACAGTACTTAACATCTACTCAGTATATAATAGACTGTATAGTTTAACAGTAATTATAGTTTTAATAATTAATATATTGATAATAAAACTCATGGTATTCACCATGATTGCTAAACGTTTGCAGGAATAATTTGTCTCTAAATAAAACTATCCTTGTATGATGTATATATAAGATTCATAATCATTCATTGGGGAACTAACTTCAAAGGGCCCCAAGCTCTACTTGCCACAGGGCCCCCAAAAGTGTTAATCTGTGCCTAATTGTACGCTCTTAGGTTGGTTCTTGTAGAGATGGTCCTTGTTTTGAGCAGGCGCTTGAGACTGTGTTGTTATTATTATTATTATTATTATTATTATTATTATTAGCACCGCGTCTTACTACCCATTCGGGTTATACGCACTTACGCTAATGTGTAATGGTAGGGCGACTGTGAGATGAAATGGAGGACCTACAGTTTGACGTGGAATCCGAACTACGGTGGAGGCCTGGCACTCCATACAATCACAAGTTGTGATTAATACACGTCTTGTCAGAGGTGAAGGAAGGGTTTGGTAATCAGATAAATCTGTGCTGGGACCGAATATTGAACCCCGGACCCCAGCACAGAAGCCCGACACCTTACTCCTAGACCCCCAGGTCACAACTTGAGACTGTAATAACACCGTGAGGCCGCCATTATTCGTTCATGAAACTCTTCTCTTATGTTGTTTTCCTCATTGAAACATGTACCCAGATATTTGAGCTTTTTCACTTTCTTTAAATTTATTTCTCCTATTTTCACTGTTTCTTCATTCATTATTCTTCTCGACAAGGACCACGTACAGTAAATATAGGCCTACACAAAGTAATGTTGTACCGGAAACTGAGCCCAAATTTCTCCGAAGGATCGAACCCAGTAAGGTTGATGCAATCCATTCTAAACGTATCTACTCAGTTTTCTTATGTTATACATTAGTTTAACGTCAGTGCCATGCGGAAGTTGGTCACGTGACTTGTGTAATTGTGGTAGAAGTATCGTTCCGCCCCGAAGACGTAACTCTGGGGCTCTTACAATCTGAAATCCCCTAACACGAGACTCTGGCGGAGAAAGTGGATTCAATGGGAACGGTTGGTCGGCATTTCTCTTGTAGGTCAGACAGAGGTGTTACATCATAGGACCCCCTCCCCCCCTCAGCGCTGTGACCGGATGTAGGACGACCTACACCAAGTATTGCATCATTGGCAACAAAGGTGTGATTGCCGGGATAAGAACCATACCCATATTTTTATTATGATTATTAGGTTGTTATTTTTATTGAGGAGGAGGGGGGATGCGGGTTCTACCTAAGGTAGTTCTTGGGGAAGTCACCTACTCAAGAAAAAAAATTAATTCCCCTTTGCTGCATTATTTAAAGTGCTATCTATTTTTAAAACATAAATTTGTTTTTAGGTGTTGTGAATTTATTAAGCTGATAATAGCTACTGCTCTAGAAATTTAAAGATGCATTTTTAATAATTTTTTTATTAGCCCCTTCCCTTGTTACAGCCTTGGCTGGGACTACTAGATCTGTCTTAAATGTATAGAATAGTGTATTTGCCAGTATATCTTTTTTAGCACTGCGTCTTATTTACTACCCGAAGCCAATATTATGTGTTACGTACAGGAATGTGCACCGCCATAAAAATACGTACCGAGTCAATACAATGTGATTTAATTATTCAGGTATGGGCCAACCAGTTTTCAATTATTATAGATTCAGTATAAAATTAGAATTGTGTTCCATAAGTGGCTTATTTTACTAGTATTATATGAGACGAGTGTAGCATTATTTACCATTTACTTGACCTTCAGGGAAACAATTCTCATAATTGTAAAATGTATTCGTTTTTTTAATTCACCTATTTGCATACCGTTATGATTACTATAGAGTAAAATAATATTTAAATTAGAGTTCATCCATATTTTAACTTTGGAAATATAACATATTTAATTTTAGCTTATGTTTTTTCCTTAAGTTTTCATCAATCAACTTATTCTTATTGTCAGGCTGACAAAGGAATTCTTGGTAAAGCCCTATTTCTATAAATTCTTGTGTCTGGAGGGATTTTTTATTTCATTATTGCAGCAATTTCTGTTTGACCTTGAAACAGTGGTAGGCAGACCATTGAAAGGTAACTTTTTCTTCTTCATCCGGAAATACACTTTTATATATTGATTTTTCCTTATAATCTGGCTGGTAAAATAAAATCTATTTCTCCTCTTCCCCCTTCCTTTGAAAACCCGTTCATTAGCCCCGTGTAGTTTTAACTTGCATAAGGACAGATACTATTAGTGAACACACTTATCTCCCTTCGCCACTGGATATGACCAGCTCAAGATAGGGATAATGTTTAATGAGGTGGACTGGATATGACCAGCTCAAGATAGGGATATGGTATAATGAGGTGGACTGGATATTACCAGCTCAAGATAGGGATAATGTTTAATGAGGTGGACTGGATATTACCAGCTCAAGATAGGGATAAATGTGTAATGAGGTAGACTGGATAGAGCCAGCTCAAGATAGGGATAATGTGTAATGAGGTAGACTGGATAGAACCAGCTCAAGATAGGGATAATGTGTAATGAGGTGGACTGGATATTACCAGCTCAAGATAGGGATAATGTTTAATGAGGTGGACTGGATAGAACCAGCCCAAGATAGGGATATGGTATAATGAGGTAGACTGGATAGAACCGGCTCAAGATAAGGATAATGTGTAATGAGGTGGACTGGATAGAACCCGCTGAAGATAGGGATATGGTATAATGAGGTAGACTGGATAGAACCGGCTCAAGATAGGGATAATGTGTAATGAGGTAGACTGGATAGAACCAGCTGAAGATAGGGATATGGTATAATGAGGTAGACTGGATAGAACCGGCTCAAGATAGGGATAATGTGTAATGAGGTGGACTGGATAGAACTAGATCAAGGTAGAGGTATAGTGATATTTGAGCCGTTGTCTGGCGCCACATTATCTAACTCCTTACTTCCACGCTTTCTATTGGCCAATAAGTCTAAAAGGTATACTATAGGACAATTGTAGTAGAAAGAAACTTTAAATACAAACATGTTTTTGAGGTCAGCAGTGATAATTTACTTTATTATTTGTAATATTTTATAGGTATTTATAATATAACTTGTATTACAATTAGTAACAGTTGCAGATCACACAGATTTACGTGTATGAACATTGTTTTAGTAACTTTTATAACTTGCAAGTAAAGTTCTTTACCCTCTAAATCAGGCTGTATTTATAATTCAGCCATAAAACATAGAACTAAGTGCGAGAGAGAAAGCTATATCTACGAATGGACATATCTGATAGATATAAATATCTCCTAGATCTACTTTCACATAATTATAGAATCATCCTCAAATGAGTTACAATAAAGCAATAACATTTATTACAGTTCTCTTCTCACACCTCAAGTATCAACTACAGCGCTTGGTGGTTGAAACTTTCACTAACGTCTAGTCTGCTTTAAATCATAAAAGTTAATACTAGAATATTATAATTAATGTCGTTGCAAGATAATTCCCTAGGATTCAATTATTTGTAAATTTTTCATTTTTGCTAACCAACATATCTGTTTGGATTTTATTTTCGATAAGTCACCAATAAGATAATTAAAATAATTCTAAGATTGGCTTAGCCATTAATAACTAACAGCTTTTGACCTTCGTTATCTCCATCTTGTCTCGCACGTGTTAATGTATTTGTTTAAAGAAAAGTTTCAGAAATTTAAGATCTTGTAGTACTCATTAAAATGAGTAAAAAAAAAAAAAGTATCAGTAAACCAACTCACACAGATATACAGGAAATTTTGTCTTTGGGTATTAAAAAATTAAGGATAAAAAATGAAATGTTATTTCGATTTACAATGTCACAAATTTATTACCTTAGCCCTACAAAATATGTTCTATACTGTATGTTGTCCTTTCGTTTCTACACAAATTTCACATCTTCGAATCAGACGACTGCGTGCTCTTTGAAAACCCCTTATACTGGCTTCATTCGGGTCGTCTGACAACAGTTTTAAACTCGCTGTCGTAGGTCTGATAAGTCAATTATAGGATATGAATACAATAAACTCTTCAATTATTTTTCTCCATACAAGGTGGACCGGGAGACTGGCCTTCCTCGACATATCCTGTGAGCTGGTTTGCGAACCTATGTTTACTAAGACACTTTTACTCATTTTATTGAATACTAAGAGATCCTAAATGTCTGTACTCCTACTTTTTTTTTAACATTCTGTATATTAAATAAGTTTTAGATGTCGCCTGCCCTAACGCAGCCTTTTCACTTACTTATTAGGCCACAAGCGACCATTGCGGGAAATGTTGATATTGGGATTTTTTTCGGAAAGTTGTCTGTCATCCATGCCCCTCTTCAGATCCTCACCCTAGACCACCCCTCTACTACTTGATACGACCAGAGCCACTGAGAAAGTAGAGCAGTTAATATTATTTTTGACCCACATGGTCTAAAGCACTTCTATCTCAATGGACTACACTATCTATGACGGGAAGATAGTGGTTCGATCCCGTTCTGGTGTATTGAGGATAGTTTTTCCTAAATAGTTTCCCACGCCTTCTCAACGCAAAATGATACACTTCTTCTAAATTTAACCTTCTTCATCACTTACCTGTTAGCGTAATTAGTACATAAGTGGTTTAACTTGAATGGGTAGTAAGTAATACGTGGCGCAAATTATACATATATATATATATATATATATAATTAGGCAGGCATAACAGGTCAAGGACAAAGAGGGCCCTGAAATGGAACTGACAAAAAAATGGTAAAATTAAATTATATTTTAAAATTTTTAATTTCTCCATTGTGCTCTGCTGTGTGGTTTAGATGTCGGTGGACAGATTGCGTCGAGTAGGCCCAGGTAGCCTGTTACGTTATTTAGCGGTTGGTCATTACGTCACTTAGTTCCTGGGCGCCCTCGTCACCCTCTGCTCACCAACATCTGATTGACCGAATCACAGGATTGATCGACGCGTCTTTAAAATCGATTAGCGTTGTTGATTTACAAAAATCCGCTGCAGATCTCGCTATTAAGCATAACAAAGATTAAAATATATACGATCTCACGTGTGAAATTCAAAGCCTTAAGTTTGAAGACTCGACACTAATTCAAAACATTACAACTGCAACTCCCCTTGATATTTTGCAGGTTATTCATAATTTTGGATTAATCGAGCTATATCCAAATATCAATGTTGCTCTCAGAATATTTCTCAATCTTCCCGTTTTACCGCTTCATATTAATTTTTTTTATCAAGTCGACTATCGGGCAAGAACGATTATCCAATCTTTCCATAGTTTCGATCTAATATATTATCGTTAAAGATATTCAGGGGGCGGCTGCCCGGGCCACCGGCTTGAGGGGGGCGGCAAACAGAGTACCAACCTAACCCAACGTAGTGTGGGAGGGATAGGAAAATAATGTTAGGTTTAGAGTTGTTAGTTTTGGGGACTATATTCATATTTTCCTCTTATACCCTGGTTACTAAGGGGGGCGCCAAAAAAGCAAAATTTACCTTAGACCACTCCTTAAGATTTTAATTATTATTATTTAATCAAAGACTATGTTGAAATGAAAGCCAGAAAAAGGCAATTAAAATAATTATTTTCATGTGAATGATATTGTAAATTTCTTGTGTACACAAAAAAAACCCATTGTTATATCTGGGTTTTTTTTCCAACGTCCAACCCTCTTTCCAATAATTAAGGCGCATAAAAAATATAACATTGCACAGGACAGGAAAACTAGTTGTGGCACTGCTGTAAAAGCTCATAAGGCTTCTTTATCAAGTGACATAAATCCCAAGAATCTCTTCTCACGATTTGTCGAGGAAGACTTGACATCCCTTCAAAAGAAGACAGAGAAGTTGTCGGTGTGATATCAGAGAAAGTATCTCAGACTACTTAGAGGAACATGGATCATCATAAAAATCTGATATTACATCAGACAAACGTGAAGTCTCTCTGACGCTGGTTGACTATAAATTATTTCTTCCTTATGACTGCCAAAGTATTGTTTCTCATAGTAATAAACCTAATGAGCTTTTATCTATGACATAACTTCCTAGATTTCATACAGCATTGTCCCATTTGCTTTATGTGCCATAGTTTCAATCCATTGGCATGAGATTCATTACTCGAGTAGGCATGAAATCCCTTATTCTAGTAGGTATTACCTCCCTTATTCTAGTATGCATAGACTCCCTTATTCTAGTAGGCATGGACTCCCTTATTCTAGTAGGCATGGACTCCCTTATTCTAGTAGGCATGGACTCCCTTATTCTAGTAGGCATGAAATCTCTTAGTCTAGTAGGTATTACCTCCCTTATTCTAGTAGGCATGGACTCCCTTATTCTAGTAGGTATGGATTCCCTCATTCTAGTAGGCATGGACTCCCTTATTCTAGTATGTATTACCTCCCTTATTCTAGTATGCATAGATTCCCTTATTATAGTAGGTATGGATTCCCTTATTCTAGTAGGCATGGACTCCCTTATTCTAGTATGAATAGATTCCCTTATTCTAGTAGGTATGGATTCCCTTATTCTAGTAGGCATGGACTCCCTTATTCTAGTAGGTATGGATTCCCTTATTCTAGTAGGCATGGACTCCCTTATTCTAGTAGGCATGGACTCCCTTATTCTAGTAGGCATGGACTCTCTTATTCTAGTAGGTATGGATTCCCTTATTCTAGTAGGCATGGACTCCCTTATTCTAGTAGGCATTTACTCCCTTATTCTAGTAGGCATGGATTCCCTCATTTGAGTAACTATGGTATTCCTTAATAATTATGTATACATGTCCCGTTTCCTCGAAAAGTTTTGGTCTAAAATGTGTTAATAAGCTTTGTGAAAGCTTTTCACGATAAACGAAGTCTGCCTCTGAGCTTAATCAAAGGATTATTTCCTTATATTAACTTATTAATTATGTTTACTACTTTTATGAATCAGTTCAACTTTAGGAACACAAAATAAATACAACATAATCGATTGAAAAAAAACACTAACTAGATTAATTCTTCGTCATTTAATAAACTTTTGAAGTACGTATAAATAATTTAATAATAAAGCAAAATATTATTTATTAATGTTATCACTGCTAAGCATTAAAATATAAAACATTTATGGTTCATAAGACCTGGAAATTTACATTTTATATAAGTTTATAGATATGTTTTGTATTTTATAGTGATCAATTATTGTGTGCTAGTAATGTATCTTATGTTTTAGTGATGATCCATATATGTTATAGATATATATTATTTTATAATAATGATTCCGATGTTCTAATGATGGTTAATACTGTTCTTGTGATAGCCTAAATGTTCTAGTGGTGTTTAATAATCATGGTTTGTACAAGATAATGATGAATTATGTTTTAGTAAAGGTTCATATAATGTTATATTGATGACTAATATGTTCTAGTGACGTCTAATATGTATTAGTGATTGTTAGTACATTCTCATGGCTCATAATGTTTCATATCTAATGGTGATGTTTCAAATATTTTAGGGATGATTTGTAATGTTCTAGTGATGGTTTTTATGTTCTAGTATTGGTTAAAACCGTTTTTACTATAGCTAATATTTAATATAGTGTGGGTTCATATGTTCTAGTGGTTGTTCATATGTTCTAATGACTTCATTTTATTAATGTGATGTTTTATATATTTTGGTGATGCTTGGTAGTTTGTCAGTAGGGGCAGTGATCAGTCTTATGTTCTAATGATGGATAATATGTTCTAGTGATTGTTAACGCCTTTAATTGAAGGTTCATGATGGTCTAGTGATGGTTAATCTATTCTAGTGATAGTTTGTATGCTCTAACTATATTTCTAGCGATAGCTCATATTTCATAATATGATTAACATGTCTTAGTGATGGCTCATTCGTCTTAATAATAATAATAATAATAATAATAATAATAATAATAATAATAAATTTTGTTATTATTATTATTATTTTAGCACCGCGTCTTACTACCCGTTTGGGTTATTCTCATATTCACTAGTTACTCTAATGTGTTAGGGATTAGGAAGATTGAATTTAGAGAAATTGTAGCCGCATTTGTGTGAAAAACCATTTAGGAAAAAAACACCCTCAGTACACCCAACTAGGATCGAACCCCGACCTCCCCATCATCGACAATCCAATCTATTTTGAGAGTGATACCTTAAATCGTGCGAGAAGTGAGGTGGGTCATACGTCTTATTATTATTATTATTATTATTATCATTATAAGGACCTACAATTTAACGTGGGATCCGAACCACGGTGGAGGCTTGGCACTCTACACATTCACAAGTTGTGATTAATACACGTCTTGTCAGAGGTGAAGGAAGGGTTTGGCAATCAGACAAATCTGTGCCGGGACCGAGGATTGAGCCCCGGACCCGCAAAACAGAAATCTGACACCTTACCCTTAGACCACCAGGTCACCCATTCATACGTCTTATTGAATGTTCGTAATGTTCTAGTATTGGTTCACATGTTCAATAATGTTCAATGATGTGCAATATCTTCTAGTAATAGTTTGTATGTCTCAATTATGGTTATTTGATAGGGTAGTTCATACGCTCTTTGAATGTTTGTAATGTTCTATTTCATGTTGATGGTTTAAATGTTCTAGTGATAATTAATGTATTCTAGTGTTAGTTTGTATGTTCTAATAATGATTTATATTATAGTAATGATTCACATTTTGTAATGATGCAAAAAAAAATTGACCTGAAAATCAATTGTATAAGCTTTACGTCGTTAACTATTAATAATCAGATTTTAGTCTATTGTTTTCATGTGTACAATATAATATTGTGGGTTGACTTCAACTAGAACACTCCCTGAAAGCAATTTTTTTGGGGGGGCGCATCGATAAAATAATTAAGGAAAGTGTGTGTTACGTAATAATTTTAATTTACAAAGTTAATTTTTAATATACTTTAAATCATTTAACTTATTTAAACTTACTACTACCTACTCAAGTGTGTCAGTCAATGTATTTTATCCAACATCGAATAAATAATACCCGCATCGGTGATCGCATGAC
>CABEEJ010001575.1:127592-149408 GCA_901482245.1 Timema douglasi
GGCCTGGATTATCGGTGTCGGAGAGATCTGGGTTCGATACCCGGTTAAGTTTACTAAGGGTAGTTTTCCTGAGTGGCTTACCACGTTTCCTCCATGCATTTTCTTGTAAATTTATTATAAACCTATACCTTCCTCATATATATTTCATTATCGTAATTAATATATGCGCATTACCCGAAAGAATACTAAGGTACGATGAAAAATAATGATACGTTGACAATAATTTTATTTGAGTTCGATATGGATAAAAATTAATCTTAATTTCCGAAGAAATGTATCATATTTGAAACCACTTACAAATGACCTCACAAAGGCTTCTGAAAATAACACCAAAAAGAAAAGGTAGGCTCTACATACCAAACATGTAGATTTGTATAATGGCCGTGTTTTTATGTCATATAGTAGTGATGTCTTTTAGAGTTTAGGTTAAGCTAGCTGAAATTTAAAAAAAAAAAAATCCTGATCATCTCTAATTCCAACTTTTCTAAAACAACCGACAAGTAATACCAATATGGAATTGTTACAATTCCGAATTGTCACTTTCGGGATTCATATGTTTAATTAATCGCCCAAGCATGTCCTGAATTTTTCCAATTCAAACTTGTCCACAGCAACCAATATATAGTAAAAATACGAAATTACTACAACACCAAGTTAGTAATTTATACTATTAAAAACTATTAATTATTCGCTTAAAACAAGATTTTGAATACTGTACTAAATCCGACTTTTCTACACTAACCAAGACTTAGTAAAAATCCCAAATTGTTGAAATTCTGAGTTAGTAATTTTTTAGTGTTAATAAACGATTAATTGTATAGCTAGGTCTAAAGTACAATAATGAATGGTACCAATTCTGAGTTTTCTACAGCAGCCAAGATGTAGTAAAAATCCAAAATTTTTACAATTCTGTTTGGTAATTTTCAAGATGCGATGAGTTATTCGTTTGAAATAAAACAATGAAGTTTACCAATTCCGACTTTTCTACCGCAACGAAGATGTAATGAAAATCCGGAATTGTTATATTTCTGAGTTGTTAGTCTTCAGTCGTCTCTCTCTAGAAAGGTTTGTCAGCCCTTGAATAGAATGCCCTAATTTAGAGCACGGCTATGTAAAGGCTATAAATACCATCAGTTGAAGTGACTGACCTTTAAGCGCCCAGGGCGTTCCTCTGTGCAGTTCCTCGAGGAAAGTCCCGTACTCCTCTCCACATTGACGGCTCAGGTTGACTCGGGCCTTCAGGACCTCCCAAGACTCGTAAAGTCTGTACGGATTGTACAGGTCCAGCAACGAACCCAAGCCCGTGAAGTTGGTGGTAGAGTTGACGCGCCGCGTCTCCGAGTCTCCCCAGTCGCTCCACTTCACCCTCGTGGTGGCCGTCTCGCTGTCCTCCTCTGGAGTAAGAACCTCCGCTACACCGTCCTTGTTGTTCTTAGTCGGGGCGAAGATGTGCGATGAGACGGTGTTCCGGAAAGATTCGGGATGACTGTGGTTCTTATTGACCAACACCGAGGCCAAGGCTAGCTCATAGTCAGAGTCCATGACAGGTTCCAAAGAGGACCACCCCGGTGAAGACGGTGGTGTGTTTCGGTCCTCGTCTAAGTTTAACACCTTCAGATTTACATTATTTGTATCGTTTGATATCATAATGTTCTCCAAAGATTCTAAAGTACTTGTATAACTTTCTAAGATGGCTCTTTTTGGTTCATCATAGACCCCTCCGTCTACTAAGCTACCTGAGGATGAATCATTGTTAAACTGAATGTCCAAAAATAATGGCTCACTGGCATGGTATAAACTAGTATTTGAGGTAATATCATCTTCTGGTATCCTTTCTAAAGCTGCACTTAAACATACTTTGATGACTAGAGTAACAAACGGACGAAGCACAGAATTTTGTGAACGGTGCCACTTCATTGGTTTCATTTTTGGTATAAAATAATATATATTTATGAAGAAATACTAACGATAACAGAACAAAAAAGCGAGATTAAATTTAGTTGATCTATGAGTTTAATCTCATGTCATTGAGAGTACTTTTTAAGAAAGTGATATAGTAGTGTGTTACTCCTCGAGAACATTGAATATGGCGTCGGAGACGGCTACAGACACTCCCAAAGGAACCGACGAGACGACGCGTTGTCAGCGACTGAAGAAGACAACGGACCGAGTGAGATCGTTCGCCTAGTGGACAAGTACCTCACTCACTGAGGTGGATCACTGGTCTGGCCGACTCCGCGGGTCTCCACAATATTTTCTCTTGTAGGTCACACTATCTCTCAGGATGGAAGTCCGATGTAAGACTGGTGACGTCACACGCCCCTTTCTCCCGTGCGGGCGATCTTGGGTAACACGGCCCATGGGGTGGGGGTTTTGTCAACCAACACACTTTGGGAAGTATTCACTTGTTTTTTAAATGGATGAGATTTATCTTAAACATTTTGAGATTTGGTAAGGAGATTAAAATAGAATAATGTGATGAGAAATTAACTATAAATAAATATGAGAGGGATTCATACATTATCCTATAAACAGATCTATGATCAGCACTGGTGGGCACACGGACCAAACGTCAAGCTCTTCTAGTCTGGTTTGTTGGTGATGAGGTTACGGCTCAAAATAGAGCTGGATGTAATGAAGGTGGTTTTTCACTCTACCTACAAGCAAATGTGACTACATTTCTCCTCCATTATATCTTCCTCGTTCCTTTCATATTAACGGTTTTTAAATATGGATAGCCCGATTGGGGAATGGATAGTGAAATTCTTCAACATTAATTTTACTGTCAAATTGTGATTATAAGTAGAGTTCAAATTTTAAGACTCAAAAATTATCTAAAAGTTACCAATATAATGACATTAGTAATGCTATATAATTGCTTTAATTTTTTTTAATTGGCTAAAATTGTGATCAAAATATCGTAAAGAACGCCCATTAGTAGGTTGAACAGCCACTTATAAATTTAAACTAAAATAGATCTGTAAGAAATGAAAAACCTCTAGCAAATAAACTCTCGCATTTCGCTAAACGTGAACTTAAGAGTTACAAATAGGTTACCTAGTTCAAAATCAATATCCACCCCCTCCCAAAGAAATATTTCCAGCTTTGTAGTGGAAAGTGGATTTTCCTGTTTAACACCTTAGTTCAGTCGGTAACATGTCTGACTAATCAGCTAAAGTTTCCGGGTTCCCTTCATGGCATGCCCGAAAAATTAATATTGATGAAATGTAGGTTTCCCTCATGTGCTGATATAATCAGTCGATTCAGAAAGTGCGCGTTAAATACATCAAATAAAATAAAAGTTTGTATTAAGAACGTAAAAAATGTACAAAATTAATTTGAAGCCTGTATTATTTTGTGGTTGATTAATTCATAAAACATCGTTATTATTCAACATAAATACCTAAAAATGACTTTAAACAATATTTAAAGCCTGAAAACACTTCCTAAAAATAAAAAAGTTGCAAACTAACTTTAAGCTATACTACATTTCTACAACCAGAGGATCATGAACGTATTTTATGTGCACATGTGCAAAATTTAGGCCTTTATGAATTTCGTAACTTAATATGCGCTGTATATGAATATTAAAATATAATATGTCTTTAAATCTAGAACAGACACATCATCCAGCCCCTGGGCGTCAATAATCCATCACTGTAAAAGGAGAAATCTACATTTCACCAATGATAAACATTCCGGCCATGTCAGGAGTAGAACCCGGGATCCTTAGCAAAGGAGACAGACACGCTACTGACTGAGACAAGGTGTCGGATTACTCGAAATAAATTGAACTTACAGAAAATTCTATTACTGAACATAATTATAATTAGGTTTCGCTTTCTATAAAGTGAAGTGTTATTTCAGGTCAACTCGAACTTTCAAGAACAATGCTAATATTTAACTTAGTCAGAACTGTAGAGGGAAAAGGTTGAATTTATCGTGAATGGAGTGTGGCCTTATCTCTGGCAAGATGAAGAATGTGTTAGTACATTATATATATATATATATATAAATTAATGGTTACGTTTCAAACCAATACTATTAATGGTTTAATTTAATGCATGGTTTTGAGTAAGGTAGCTTTTAAAGAAAATGCGTTCACATTGACTCGGAGAGGGGATGGGAAAATCAAAATAATAAACAGTATGAGAAGAACCACGCCCAAACCACCCATTCGATATTCTAGCCTCTACTTCTCCGTCAACTTATTGTGAGGCCAGCAGTCGGCAACCTACGGCCCACCGACTGATTCTATATGGCCCGCGAAAGATTTAGCAAAAAAACAACTGTGATCATAAAAATAGATTAATATCTATACCCTGATTTTGATTGAAAGAATAATAGGTAAAATTCAAACATGTTTCTTTGCAGCCAAAATTGATACAATTTTACTATATTATTTGTGTTATTGTATAGGTAATGATAATATCTACTACTAGCAATCCCACACGTCGTTACCAGTGACCCACTGTGGTATTGTGTTAGAAATAGCCTAACTAAAAAGATAGTTAAAAATCCTGCGGACCCCCTCACGTACACCTATGTTAAAAATTTCAGATCTTTGCGGGCCGTAGCTTTGGCTGGGCATCGCACACAAACAAACACACACACAGACAAACACTTCCTTTTCTACATCTACATCTACATAATATTATAAAAAGGAAAGATTTTTTTTTTTGTAATGAGGAATGAATTAAATTTTCAAAATAAAATATAACCTATGTTACTCGCTGATAATGTAACTTTATATTGGTGAAAGAATTTTTTTTAAATCGGTCCAGTAGTTTTTGAGTTTATCCATTACAAACAAAAAAAAATTAAAAAAAAAAAAATCTTTCCTCTTTATAATATTAGTGTAGAAAAATAACGGCTGCAAATAAAATTACTTAATTTATGAATATATTAAAATTATTTTAGTAACTTTTGTAACTAACTGCTACTGCTATCCCAACCAAAAATCATACTTTAATTACTATATGATTAATAAAACGTTGACAAATTTTTTTCTTCGGTATTATTTTTCCAAACCAATATGGCCCACTATATAGAGAAGGTTTCTGACCTCTGACTTAGACCGTGGGACCACCGTTGTTTTTCCTCAGTGGTTCCTCACTTTACCACCATTCTAGTGCGGATACGTTTACTATATAACTATCCTACTCATCCTTACCACATTAGTGTACATATCCAGGGAGCCGGGATGGATAGTAAGACACCGTGTACACACACAAACACACAAACACATACACACAGCTACATTATCTACAGTTAGTGTAGTTTGACAGAGGAACAAAGTATAATTGAACTTTATATTTATTTGTTCTTTACTGCACCATCATGAAATACAACGTAGAAACGCTTCGGTGGCCGCATGGTCTAAGGTGCTACTCTCACAGTAGAATAGACTGACGATTACAGGGAGATCCAGGTTCAAATCTTGGTTGGGTGTAATGAAGTTTTTTTTCCTAAATAGTTTTTCACCCTACCTTCACGTAAATGTGGGTACAATTCCTATAAATATAACCTCCTTAATTCCTAAAACCATTAGCGTAATTAGTACACAAGCGTATAGCCCGAACGGGTAGTAAGACACGGTGCTAAAAGAAAAAGTAAGGCTAATATTCTACTCCGGAACTAAACTGTGGTCCGGCAATGAACCACATTGCACTTTGTCGTGGCATAGTTGTTCGAAAGTTATAATTGACCTAGTAGTAACTGTCCACGTAACCCGCTTATTTCTAACATTTTTTGTTGTGTTTAGTTCCTGAAAGGAAGTGCCCAATTTCCCTCCCAACTGCAAAACCTTGAGGCAGTTTTTAACTCTCTGGTTCCACCAGACACAACGGAATATATTTGTGTTTTATTATTGTGTATTATTGTTATTAGTGTAAATATACTGAGAGCCAGGATGGGTATTAAAACGTAGTAAACACACATAGACACAATAGTAGTTATCAGGTGACCTGGCGGTCTAGGGGTAAGGTGTAAGACTTCTATGCTGGCGGCCGGGGTTCAATCCTCGGTCCCGGCATAGATTTATCTGATTACCAAACCCTTCCTTCACCTCTGACAATACAGCTTGTAAATGTGGGGAATGCCAGGCCTCCAGCATGGTTCGGATTCCACGTTAAACTGTAGGTCCTCCTTTTCATCTCACAATCACCCTACCATTACACATTAGCGTAAGTGCGTATAACCCGAACGGGTAGTAAGACGCGGTGCTAATAATAATAATGAACGAGTTATGCGGCCTTAATCTCTAAAACCAATAGCGTAGTACATAAGCATTTAGCCTCAAACGGGTTGTAAAATGCAGCGCTTAAAAAAAACTTGAAGCGTATAAACCGAACGGGTAGTAGGATGTGGTGCCAAGAAAAAATCTTGGGTGGTAATATTAGCAAAGCCCATGACAGAGAGTAAGAAATTCCTATAAAAGGGCAGGAAATCATTTCAAAATCTGTATTAATATGTTTATCAGGCTTAATACTTTCAAGAATATGTTTTATGGTAAATAAAACTCAATGTTACTTTACGTATCTCCTGAAATACTTCGTTTATCCGTAGATGTATGCGTACCACAGTTTGGGAAAATCTACTCTAAAGTGTATAGAATAAAAGTTTATTATTATTATTATTATTATTATTATTATTTGTCACTCGTAAAGAAACTAAATTAAAAGTTTATTTGAAACCTGTTAAATTTATGTTTTTCTTGTCTAACAATAAATCTAAGCTCAGGATCCACAAATCATGACATGTAAAACTACTAAGCCAATCTCTCAAGTCCAGTAGTAGTAGTAGTAGTAGTAGTAGTAGTAGTAGTAGTAGTAGTAGTAGTAGTACGAAGTGTACAACACAATGGTATTAGTCACGATTTATTGCACATGTCCATTTTATTTACGGACATCTCTGATGTAATGTGTTAAATCAAATTATGAGCGCGTATAACCCGAGCGGGTAGTAAGACGCGGTGCTAGTAATAACAAATTATGAGCGCTCCGAACGGAAAGGGAAAGGAACTATCACGGAAGAGGAGGAAATGAAGGAATTCCCCTCTGCCGAGCCGCAGAATCGTCTGAAGACTAGCCCACTCGCGGGAAAAATATTCGCTATCAGGTTGTTTTTACTTTATATTGCTGTATTTCCAGCCGTTCATAAAAACTATTTTAAGTATTTATAAATTCCTTAATAATGTATTTTAGCACAGCGTCTTACTACCCGTTAGGGCTATACGCTTATGTACTAATTACATTAATAGTTTTAATGATTGGGAAGGTTGTATTTAGAAGAAGCGTTCACACATTTGCTTGGAGGGAAAGGGGAATAGCATTTTAGTAAAACCACCCTCAATACACCCGACCGAGATTCAAACCTCAATCTCTCCGCCATCGGCAGTCTAGTCTACTGCGAGAGTAGAGCGTTAGACCACGTGGCCACCGAAGCAGGTCCGTCATAATATTTTATTATTATTATTATTTATATTATTTAGCATCGCGTCTCACTTCTCTTTCGTATTATACGCATATGAAGGTAGTTCTACTAATTACATTAATGTGTTAGGGAGTAGTATGGTTTCATTTAGAATAAGTGTGCCCGCATTTGCGTGAAGGGAGATTGAAACCCCATTTAATAAAAACAACCATCAATACACCCGACCGGAATTCAAACCTCCATATCCCCGTCATCGGCAGTCTAATCTATTACGAAAATGACGCCTCAGACCATTCGAGCACCGAATCTGGCTCTCTATAATAGAAAATTACCCTATCCATGAATAGCATTAACATACAAACTAACCCACGCTAGTGGACACGTGGTCTAAATGTCAAATTCATTTAGTTGAGTTGGCCAGGTCAGGGTTCTGATCCCTGCTTCCTGTACTGGGGATAATTTTTCCTAAATGGTTTCCTATTTGCCTCACATAAATTCGTCTAAATTTCCTCTAAATTATACCTTACTCATCCTTATCACAGTAGCGTAGTTAATTATGTAATTTTGATCTAGGGGTAAGGTGTCAGACTCCTGAGTTAGGAGTCTAGGGTTCAATCCTAGGTCCCGGCACAGATTTATCTGATTGCCAAACTCTTCCTTCACCTCTGACAAGACGTGTATTAATCACAACTTGTAAATGTAAGGAATGATAGGCCTCCACCGTGGTTTGGATCCCACGTTAAAATGTAGGTCCTCCATTTCATCTCTCAATCACCCTACCATTACACATTAGCGTAAGTGCGTATAGCCCGAACGGGTAGTAATACGCGGTGCTAATAGTAATTTCAATTTCACTTTCCTTTATTGCAATGCTGGCCGACATAGTCCAGGTAAGATAGTGGAAAAACATTCATTTCTTAAAATAAATTAACCATGCACTTTCTCAACGTGATAATTAGGAAAAAAATCGTAGAAATTGAAATTATATACTTGGGACTGAATGGGCTTGTAGCTTATACGTTAAAAAAAATTCATAAATTTGCCGAAAACTGATATTTTAACTTTTAACGTGTGAACTTTTTTTTTTTTTTTTTTTTTTTNACTTTTAAGGTGTGAATATTTTTTTTCGAAAAACCCAAAATAGTTTGTGATAGCGCTTAAAATGACGAAAAACATTAGCCCTGGTCGATTGAAATCGGTTCACAACTTTTGTCAATAAAATATCAAAACCACGAAAAATTGCCATTTTTTGACATTTAATTACATGTATTTATTATAAGAACTTGTTTTAGGGCTTAAATTTCAGCTCTTGTTGGTGCCTACCTACAATAAAAATTTAGTGCAAAAATAATCATAACTTTTTTTGCTGAAATCACGAGTATGTAAAAACAGGTGTTCCCGACAAACTGCTTGGAAGCGGCCAATAATGGTCATAGCGCTATTTGTTCGCGAATAGTTTATCTACAACCCTATATATTATGAAATTTAAGCATAGTACGATTTAATACCTAAAAAACGCGTCTGAATACCGGGGTGTTGTTGCTTCGGGCGCTCGGGCGTGCGAGCGGAGGGGAAGTGGGGGCGTGGTGGAGGAAGCCTCTCTGGCGGCCGGGCTTTGAGCGTTGGAAAGTGATCGCGCGCGCCTTCAATTATTATTATTATTATTATTATTATTATTCTTATTCTTATTCTTATTCTTATTCTTATTCTTATTCTTATTATTATTATTATTATTTAGTACCGCGTCTTACTACCCGTTTGGCCTCAGCTCACCTGACCAAGATTCGAACTTCGATCTCCCCGTCCTCAGCAGTCGAGCTTAATACGACTAGCGCGTTAGCCAACTACGCCACCGAGGTGGGTTCGCGCGCCTTCAAATTCGCTCAGCCGGAAAAAATCTTGAAATCTCTGCAAGTACTAGACGAAAATTGATGTTTCTTCTTATAAAGTGGGGTATCTCGCCGAAATATTAGTAGTGGGCATAATATTGACGTTTAAGAAGCAAATGGTGAATGGCTATTTTTGACGATTCACATAGGCATGGTATTATTTGCCATTAAAAAAATAATCGGAACATTGATATTGTTTCGGTGGTTTGGGAACATAAATAACATCAAAGTTAATAAAAAAATTGTTATTAATTTTTTTATTGATATTGTTATTTTTATAAGCATTACATACAAAGTTATAGGTTTGGATCATGCATAAATATGAATGTAAATTTAAAAAAACATGAGATTTTGATTACCGTCGGTACATCTAGAATATTTTTTTATAGCATTAGTAACATCCAAGGATATATTAATAGAAATAATATTGGGGTCACTTCCATAAGGTTAGTACTGTATTTACAATTGTTTAAAATCTGTC
This sequence comes from Timema douglasi, assembly GCA_901482245.1. Classification (NCBI taxonomy): domain Eukaryota; kingdom Metazoa; phylum Arthropoda; class Insecta; order Phasmatodea; family Timematidae; genus Timema; species Timema douglasi. Next base: position 137,397 of record CABEEJ010001575.1, read on the forward strand.
ATTTGATAATCATCAAACAATTTAAAACTGAAGCATTTGACCACATACCCTCTGAGGCAAGTGATACACATTATTATGAAACCTTTACTTAAATGTCACTAAGAAATGGCTTCTAAAATTATATATTATAGATCAAGAATAGCTCAGGACCAAATGCAATAAACATATTTGATTCATTTTTAAATCACAGCACGGCAGTCAAATTAATTTAGTTTAGGAGTATTTATTTAAGAAAATAAACTTTTTTTTAAATATTCTTCAAATTTATATGTTATTACTGTCACTACACCATATCCCCATCTTGAACTAGTTCTATCCAATCCACCTCATTATACCCTAACTCTTTCAGGTCAATTTTAATGTTATATTCCCACCTGCGTCCAGATATTCCCAATGGCCTCTTCCCAATGGGTTTGGCAGTCAGTGCCTTGAACAAGTTCCTAGAATATCCCATTCGCGCTGCATGTCCTTCCCACTGTATTCTACGATAGTTGACTATTATAATAATGTCTTGGTTGATTATTATAACATCAGGGTATGTAACTCATCATTATGTAACCTCCTCCACTCCCTAGAAGCTCTATCCCTTTTTTGAACACACATCTTCCTAAGAATCTTGTTTTCAAACATTCTAAAATTGTTTTCGTCATGTAAGATAAGATGCCATGTTTCACACCCAAGGAGAACAACCGGTAAAAATATTGTTTTGTATATTCTGAGTTTTATATTCCTTTAAAGCAGGCAAGAGGTCAACAACTTAATGAACCAGTAATAGTATGCCTTTCCCAACTGTATTCCTCTAAATCCAACCTTCCTCCTCTATAACACATTAATGTAATTACCAAATAGGCCTATATGTATATCCCTAATGGTTAGTAATACGTGGTGCTAATAATATATATTTAAATATGTATGTAACTGAACAATAAATAAGTTAATTACATAATTACATTTTTGAATTGATTTTACATTATTTTTCTTACCACCAACTTATTACTGTCCTTTCGGTTTATACACAAATGTACTAATTACGCTAATGTTTTAGAGATGAGGAAATTTGAAATTTTTGAGGAAGTGTAGCAGTATCTGCGTGTAAATAGTGTAGAAAATTATTTAGGAAAAAAACACATTAATATTGGCCTACTCGTCCAGAATTTGAACACCGACCTCCCCGTTATTTACAGCCTGGCCTGTTGCAAGAGTAAAGTCTCAGAACATGAGACCACCGAAGTAGGTTTGTTTACCTGTTTATTAATTATATTTTATCCATTATCTTTGATTCAAACGGATTAAACAAATTAAAATAATGAGACAAGATAACGAAGATGAAATGTTATGAAAATGAGAAACCACAACAAAGTAAACCCTCTCCTGAGTGCGTTGGTTAATTTTCTTAATTTTGACTTAATGGTTTGTATCGTCGATAGAAATGTGTAGTGTTAATTTCAAACTTTCCCCCATTGCCAGACTGAAAGAAAACCCTAGTGTAATTATGCGTGTGTTAATTGTCCTAATTCCTCTCATATACTCCCCCCCCCCCTCTCTCCCCTCACGTCCTACTACCCGTCCTAGCTATATGCATTTTGAATTACTTTAATGATTTAATTTTGATCGAGGTATAACTTATATTAAATGTACCCGCATCTGCGTTGAGGGCGAGTGGGAAACTATTAAGAAAGAACATCCTCAATATACCTGTACGGTAATTGAACCCTGACCTTCTCAACATACCTAGACCAGACTTAACGAACCTGACGTTGAAACCACGTAACCACTGATGCGGGTTATCAACTATACAGTACTATTTTGGAATGAAGACACTTTTAAAGAACACACATGTTTTTTCGTGTCAACATTGAAAACATTTTTCTAAAATATTTAAGTTGTTTTAAAGATAGTGATATATTTTTATTTATTTAGCACCGCTTCTTACTACCTGTTCTGGTTATACGCCTGTGTACTAATTACACTAATGGGTTAGGGATTAAGAAGGCTTAATTTAGAGGAAGTACTCCCGCATTGGAGTGCAGGGAGAGTGAAAACTAATTTAGACAAAAAAAAACCTCCGTGCACCCGATCGGGATCGAACCCCGATCTCCCCGTCTTTGGCAGTCTAGTCCAACATTATATTAGCGCGTTAGACCACGCATCCACCGAAGCGGGTTGATATTGATATTAATAATAATATTTAGCACCGCGTCTTACTAACCGTTCGGGTAATACGCTTTAAGTACTAATTAAGCTAATGGATTGGGAAGGTTGAATTAGAGGAAGTGAACCTGCATTTGCGTGGAGGGAGGGTGGAAAACCATTTAGTAAAAACCACCTCCAGTTCACCCGACCGAGATTCGAACCTCGATCTCCCCGTCCTCGGCGGTCGAGCTCAACATGACTCGCGCGTTAGACAACTACGCCACCGAGGCGGGTTGATATTGATATCATCTATAAAAGAAGACACCTGTAGATCTCATGGCTTGACGTATGGATATATTTCTAGCTGTTCTTCCTATGAACATTGTGATCTAGTTTATCTGTTTATGCCGCCCTCTCTCCGAGATGAGACGAATAGGAGGAGAGTATCTGGGAAGTGTAGTGTTATGGCCATAATTATATGGCCACACGAGCGGATATTTTCACGCTGAGACACGAACAGAAATAAAACACACAGGAGTAGCGGAACTGATACGGTTTAGAAATTAAAGAAGGATTTTTTTTACAGTTATACATTCCTCTAAAATAATGTTTATATAGGTCTACCCTTATTTATGATTCATGGGATGCAATCTGAAACTGTCACTTTTCATTAATCTACACTAATATTATATTATTATTATTATTATTATTAGCACCGCGTCTTACTACCCGTTCGGGTTATACGCAACTAATATTATAAAGAGGAAAGATTTGATTTTTTTGGTTTTTTTTTTGTTTGTAATGGATAAACTCAAAAACTACTGGACCGATTTTAAAAATGTCTTTCACCAATATAAAGCTACATTATCAGCGAGTAATATAGGCTATATTTTATTTTGAAAATTTAATTTATTCCTCATAAAAATGTCGATAGTTTTACACAAGGTATAAAAAAATTGCCTAAAAATATGCTTTCTCCGCGTGCGCTGCAAAAACTATTGGTATTACATAAAAAAAATACTATACATATTGAACGTTCTCACTAATGTGAACAAAAAAGGTCCGCAAGACAATATATATAATTATTATAGATATGTTACAATAAACGTTTTTTGTTGAAATTAGTCAACTAAAACACGGATGCGAACAAAAAGTGATTATATCCGTATCATGATATTAATCCTTATCCAAGTCGCGGGCAGCAGCTAGTAATATCTATAGCTATAAGATAATATAAACAATAATAGTAACATGTAGTCAATGTTGACCGTAAAAAAAGTTACCAGAATTCAACTATAAGGTGGACAATTTTTTTCTTGTCATTTTCGGGAACAGTCACTCTTTAAATCACTGGTAAAGCCGGAGAAGGTAGTTGTAATTTTAAAAATTGTACACACTATATCTTGTAATGATGTTTTTTTGGTGTGCTAATAAATTAGGTCTATGAAGTGTAATAATATATAATAATGAAAGTGATAGGATAGGTGTTAGATGAATGTAATGAACTATCCTACGTGCAGCTAAGGACAATATTTTTAATCTTCAAAATGAGGGATAAATACTGGTTACCGCCTAGCAATTGCATTGGTTAAAGCATTTGTATTTAATCCATATAGATTTCAAAGGACAGTTGACAAATTGAGGTCAAAATAGGAGACAAAATATGTTCGGAACTTAAGTCTTAGTCGACTTCGATGGTCTTGGCGTAAAGTTCTCTCCTCCGGACCCGATGTTCAGAGGTTCAAATCCAGCTGGAGTCAACAGATTTTACTTGAGCGATAAAAATCCGTAGCACAACTTCCTTCGTAAAGTAAGTAAAGCAATTGGTCCCATGTCGCTTATTGTCTGTAAAATAAGCCTGGAAGGAAAGTGAATGAAAATACCCTTCCCAGCAAAATTGTTAGGCCCTTTCACGTTCTTTGAACACTGTGATTTTTTTATCCGGAGAGGTATGTTTGAAATTGTTTCAGGTCAGTGATTCCACAACCACCTTTGACAAGATTAACCTGGGCATCACGGCATAGTTCCTCTGCTTTGAGTTTTTGAATAGGACGACCCATTTTGATTTGTTTAAAGGTGTCCTCGTCCATGCATCCTGGCTCTCTTTTAATGTCACATATAGCTATGGTGACAACCAATGCATGGGCAAGGCAAAGTGTGTTGCCATTTTGAATCGTAATTATCCCTTGATTTTTACGGATATATGTGCTAGCAGGAGAGAATTTATTACATTTATGATTACCTCTCCTGCGCGGCTCTTTAAAGTGGTGTAACTTGGGGATCGAAGTGAGGAACAAAGCATTGCTTTGTAACACTCGTTCTACATTAAAGAGCACAGGCTACGCGTCAAGCTGATCTGCCCGCCTAAATGAGACAAATACAGGTCTTGACGCGGAGTCTGTGTTGACCAATAGTAGACCTACTTGATCCTCGGCGCTAACTCCATGATCCTGGAGACGTCCTAGAAAAGCATTGATATGCTCTAGTGTGTTAATTTTTGTTTTTTTGTTTTGGTGGATTTTGATTAGCTCACTATGTATCTCAATTTTTAAGTTGGTATTTACACCCATTACTGTTTCCAGCCTAGGTCAGTTTTTTTTATTCAATCCATATATTTTCCACTACCAGCTGGCTAGACCTGTCGTAGCTTCATATGCTCCATAATCTAACTTTAAAATAGGGCAGGCACAACACCCAGTCCCCGGCCGGTAATTCATCACTGTGAAAAGCTAAACCCACATTTCACCAATAATAAAATGTTTTGTCATTGTGGGAATCTAAACCGGGAGTCTTAACTAAGTCGACAGTCATGCTACCAACTGAGCAAGGGTGTCGGATGTTTTAAATGGTAGTTTTAAGTCAACTTTAATTGTTGATCAAATAGATATTTAAGTTTGATTAAAATTTATTTTTATTTTGTTTGATGAATATAAATAGTGTTTTTTACATTTAAAATTTCTACTTCTTACTCACTTACTCCCCTTTTCACTAAGCCATAATATCTTTGACCTTGGATCCTCTTACTCAAAAGGGGATTCCGTTTTAACCACACCCTAGGGAACTGCGCTACGCACACCTATGATAATCAAATGCATCAGGCGTAGATTTTACTAGAAGCTGCGTACCAAGGCCTGGATTTTGATGACATATATTTTTTATACATATAGATCACATACAATGAAATAGTGTAGGTTTACATAAAAGCTGTTCATGATCCCTTGATTAGTAACATGTTTTTTATAGGTCATTCATTATTTGATCATTTTTTTGTAATTTGTAATTTTTAATTATTGTTTTGCGTCATTTATAGACATTTTGAGTATTTATTATTAATTATTAGTAATTATTTGAGTAAGTAAAATATGGTAAAGAATTGCAATTCCAATTCCAGTGTGAAAACATGCAAAGGCTGCATTATAGATGAACATTTAAAATTCCCAGTGAAAACGTTCCTGTTGGAAAAGTCAAGTGGTATAGATGTTGGTCAACAAATATCTAGCTTGGTAGGCCAAGGTTTGAGACCATCCGATTTCACTGGAGTGGTTTGTTGTGAAAAAGAAGGTGGTATTCAACATTTATTGCAGGATAATACTTGTCCAGTTAGATAAAATCTCATCATTAACTTCTCTTGATATATATAGAGATAGTCAGAACTTGCACTAGACCCCATCGTGCCACCCACGCGCGCATTTCCCGGTGACGTCTTTGCGTGTTACAACACGGATAATTTTCTCTTTTTTTATTAGTAGTATTTAGTAACAGTGCGTGCTGTCGGTTATCAGCGAATCATCCTAACTTTATTTCAGGTCAAACACCACAGGATCATGGTCGTTGTTTTCCCTAAACGCACCAGTGGTCACACGAATTATGGTGTCACCCTCACAATAATGTAGTGTTGATGACGTGAAGGTCAAGGTTCAATGTCGGCCGGGTACACTGGGGGTAATTCTCCACGTGTCTTTTTTTCTCCCCCCACCCCCTTTAGCACCGCGGCTCACGAACACGCTTATGTAATAATTACTCTGAGGACTTTATGGAAGAAGAAGTTAATATTAATGCATTAGCGTGGAGGGAGAATGGAAAACTATCTTGGAAAAACCACCCCCAGTACACACGACTGGGATTCGAACCTCGATCTCCCTGTCATCGGCATTCTAGTTTATGCGAGCGTAGCGCCTTAGACCATATGGCCATCGAAGTGGGTGCGTGTCATTTGTTACGTGGGACTTATCCTCTGTCTCCGTTCTTGCAGGTGGGCACACATCTTATCTACGTTACCTCCTTATTCACATTTAATTACATTAATAGGGTACTGATGAGGAAAATAGAATCTAGAAGAAATGTACCCACATTTGCGTAGATGGAATACTGGAAATCGTTTGGGAATGATGACCTTAAGTACATAGGGAAGGGATTCGAACCCTGACATTCCCACCACCGGCAAAATAAATCACACGAGCTGTATTGAGAGTTTTTATTCATAAATGGTTTTGACTCTCCCTCCGAGAAAATTGGGGTAAATTTCTTTTAAATAACAAGTTCCCCCTCAGTGCCTATCAATGTAACTAAATGCAAATATCCCGAACATGTAGTAATACGTGGTGTGCCATCGAGTTAACAAACAAACAAACACACACATATACATTTTTTATACGGGTTGCTCGAAAAGAAACATAACTCACAGATTATGTAAGTAATATAAAATCTACACCGGTTGCATTTGTTTCCTTTCGGTTTTATGAATCCTTAATTATTTATTTTAATGGGAGTTTTTTTTTTTAAAACGAGTGTTCTAATCAACCTGATACACTGTAGTTGCTATATGAGTCAACATTCAGCATGTAGCAGACAATATATCAAATGAGAAGTTAAAAAATATGTACGATAGCATGATACGTCACTTATAGCAAATTATAAAATCATTGTAATTACCAAAAAACATGAATTTCTGATGGGTTGCTTTAAAAAAAACCCAATAATACCCACTGGAAGGGTGACCTGGTGGTTTAAGGGTAAGGTGTCAGACTTCTGTGCTGGGGTCCGGGGTTCAATCCTCGGTCCCAGCACATATTTATCTGATTTCCAAACCCTTCCTTCACCTCTGACAAGACGTGTATTAATCACAACTTGTGAATGTGGGGAATGCCAGGCCTCCACCGTAGTTCGGATTCCACGTTAAACTGTAGGTCCTCCATTTCATCTCACAATCACCCTACCATTACACATCACCGTATGTGCGTATAACCCGAACAGGTAGTAAGACGTGGTGCTACTGCTGCTGCTAATAATAATAATAACCACTGAAAAGAGGAACAAATCAAGAAGCGTTCTTTTTCTTCTTCTTTTTTCACATAACGCTACTAGTCTTATATTTTATAACCAAATAATTACAGCTAGTTTATTTCATTGTGTTAAAACTTCTTCCGTAACGTGATTATATGTGCCACAAAACTAATTGCCTCATGTCTTGTTTATCAACTGATTTTTTACCAGACAAAACACTCTGTGTAAACTCTTATCTTTGCGAAACCTGGCAAGCAGCCCGCTTGAAACCATTTCTCACCAGCCACCAAACAACTACCCTCAAGTCATTTGCTAACGACTTCTTTCATCAGTGAAAGTCGGTGCTCATTAGGTTTCATACGAAATACTTCAACGATACAAATACAGGCCTACTAATTGTCACCTAAATGGTTTCTGCCAATAATTTTATTTTCTCCTTTCTACAAAATGTATTTGGAGAATTGCCAATTTAGATTTAATAAAGCCTCACCCCCACCCGATCTCGATTTTTAAATTGGGATAATTATAATTGTTCAAAGTATTTGTTTGAAATTTCTAGACACAATACTATATAGTCACGTGACGTAATACAATACACGTATCCTGTCCTCACAAACCTAGTTTTCAATAAGTTATACCAGACCTGTTATATTTCTTCATAATTTATACTTACAGAGACATATTATGAATGGCTTTACAAGAACATTAAGGGCGAGTATCTAATAAAATAAGAATCTATATTATCGTGCCTTCTTTTGCACCTTGATCTCACCTGGTTCTGAACCAAAGCCTTTGATGAAGTTTCTTTACGACCGCAGACTGCTCCTGTCATTGTAATAATTTAAAACAAATTGTGTAGTAGCTTCCTATAGATTACTCCCAAATTTATGTAAATTCAATATTTATGGCTGTTAACCTCATTTAATTATGGAATACTTCTAAGATAATTATTGTACTGTATTAATCAAATATACCTCCACAGGCTACATTCAGAATAAAATACACTCTGTGGTAACATATTACAAACAACTCTCAGAATGTTTTAATTAAAATATATCTGCGTATAACCTGAACAGATAGTAAGACACGCTAATATAAATATTATATATATATTGTCTGTGTATTAAGTTCTTATAGGCTATAGACTAATCTCATAGTTGTATTAATTAAAATCCATTACTGTTACCAGCATCTTACCTAGGTCAGTTTTTAATTCAAATCATATATTTTCCACTACCGGTTTTGCTAGTCTGTCTTAGAATTCATATGCCTTATAATCTAACTTAAGACTAGGACAGGCACAACATCCAGTTCCCATCCATTAATTCATCAGTGTGAAAGGGTAAACTCACATTTCACCAATGATAGTTTTTTTTTGCCATGCCGGGAATTGAACCCGGGACCCTTAACTCAGTAGAAAGACACGCTACCGACTGGACTAAGGTGTCTGATTGTAGTAATGCAAATATACTGGACAGTAACTTCTTACACACTGCAGACTTTACCAAACACGAGTAAACTTCAGTGAAAATGCCCGCCGAGCTCCGAATAAGACTGCTCGACAAATATAAATGGCTACACTACTATTTAAGATGCTGTCGTCAACGTTAGAGTAATTGGTTTAATTATTATATTCCGTTGTTGTAGGTTTGGTTGAAATTAATTTTGAGTATGGAAGTTATTTTAAAACTAAAAATTAAACCAAATTAATTATATCGCCGTAAAGTGCGATGATAATATATTTATATCGGCTGCTTCCAATGTGCGCATGGCACAAGGAAAAATATCAAATTAATACATTTCATCCTTCATTGCTCAAATATACAGATGATATAATGGATGCAGGGCTGGACCAAAACACTAGTTTATAAATAATTTTAATTATTGTATATAAGCGATATTTTCCAACGATTGGCTTGTCCAATTGTATTCGACCTTTTTCGTTCAAGTACCCAGATACAATTTATCTTCATCCTCTTTGTATCCTCAAAGTTATTGGTTCATAATGCAAGATATACATATGCATTCTAATCTTAATCTAAATCTAAACAAAAAATCACTACCTTACGACCTAATCTCTTATGCATCCTCCTGAATCGTGCCCTGAATATTCAGTGTTTATCATTAAATTGTTTATTTATTTTTAATTTTACGTACTCCCAAAGGTTTCTCTACGTTTATGTACCCCAGGTTTAATACCACTTGACTACTGTTTTCGTTTGAAAGAACACACTGAGTGACATATTATCCACTCGAACAAATAAAAGTCTAATCGTTTAACTTTGAAAATGAGAATAACTTTAGTTTCTGGAAAATAAAAGAAGAAAAAAGAGAAGTTGTACTGTATAATGTTAGTCCAAAATTTGATCAGTTGAATAATGTTTGTGATTTTTGAAGATAAGCAAACAAGATGCAGAATTTATCATAAGAAACTGTCAACTAAGTGATATAAATCTGGTATGAACATGGGTGTAGATGGGCGGGGGTTTATGGGGTAAGGGGGTAGGATATTTATGGACCCCCATAATATTGGGGTATCATATTATTTTAAACTCTTAAATAAGGTACGGTGTATTTTTTATTTGCCTCCGTGGCGTGGTTAGCTAACGCGCGGGTTTTTTGTTGAGTTAGACTGCCGAGGATGGGGAGATCGAGGTTAGAATCTCGAACAGGTGAATTTGGTGTAGTTTATCCTACATGGTTTTCCACTCTCCCTCCACGAAAACGTGGGTTCACTTTATCTAAATTCAACCTTCCCAATTCCTAAACCATTAGCTTAATTAGCTCTTAAGCGTATAACCCAAACGGGTAGTAAGACGCGGCACTATATTTTTTTTTACTTTTCATTTTATATTCCAGTAGATTTAAAAATTGTAATTATAGTTTTGATATTCACTCACAAGATGTATTCTTTATAACCTCCTGTCGTAGCAATAGCTTTGTAAACCTTTAAAATAACTGATTGTTTTTGGAACATCACATAATGGTCTTAGAGAAAAACGGACGTTTATTGAAATTAAACGAGTTAGTGGTTCTGAGAAAAGGAGTAGAATTTGCTATCAACTGTAAAATTACACTTGGTAAATACACATACTCCACCCCTTCCCCCTCAATATATACATATAATTATATAAAAAAACTATATCGACCTACTATGTAAACTTTCTAGTGACTATTTATTCCCCTATAAATTTGAGCTTTCTAAGCCGTTGTGTAGAGAAATGGGTTTTAAGGAGCTAACATCTACGAATTATAAAACTTTATCGTGGGAAAAGCTCCATATTTTTTTCTGTACATCTAGTTAAAAAGTGTATATTTGAAAATCTTGAATGAAAAGTAATTTGTAATGATATATGGAATTAACTTTTGTGTACAGAACATTTGAATTGTTTGTCCAATTTAATTAATAAACAACTATTGTGATATTATTATTATTATTATTATTATTATTACTAGTACTGTATATTACTACCCATTTGCGCTGTACCCACTTACGTTAATGCAATGCAATGGTAGGGTGATTGTGAGATGAAATGAAGGACGTGCAAGCCCGAACTCCACCAGTAATTAAGGAATTTAAAAATGTTCACTTAACCCGGACCAGAATTGCGCCAAGTCTAGTTCAGGTAGTCGAGGGGGGACGAAATAAGCAAAACACCAACGCAAACAAGCTCTCGCCACGTCTTGTATTCCCTTCCTTAGGTAAATGTAAAAACGCCCTAAGAGCCCCCAACAAGAACTGTATTAGCTTTTCTGACATAAGTCTGGCCAGTATTAACAAATTATCTCGGCAACGGTAACTGTAACTGTCCAGATGTGTAATTGTTTTATTTTGGTTCGGGTTTTGTGTGGACAGTGATATTATCAATAATTAATGATATGGAAAGGATTTATATAGAAAGAGGGAAAAATCTTATTGTCTATAATAATTATACGTATTGACAGGTGAATCAATTGAATTTGACGAGGGAAGAGAGGTGGAGATGCACTAAAAAGGACTGTAAGTCCAAAATATTCACACTTGATGGCGGATATATTTCCTCGCGGATTGGGAGACCAACACAACCACGAACTATTACTTGATCAAGAGTTGAACAGAAAATCCATCAGCAACACAGTTAAGAATAAAGCTGAGGTGATTGAAGTAAGGCCTTTACAGTTGATCCACAAAGAGGTACACACATAGAAAAAACTATAAAAACATTGACACGCAAGGACATGAAATGTTTTATGAATAATATTACTTGCCAAATTTGCCTAAATCTTCCGACGAAATTCACGTTGCCTTAGATTAAATTGAACTAAATACTACTCTACAAGAAAACTTTTTGTTAAAAAAGGACAGAGATAAGGGCGCATTGTGATATTTTCTTGTGACTCAAATCTTGAGTATTTGTGTCAGAATGAAATTGTGTTAGTGGATGGAACCTTTGAATACGCACTGAAACATCTTCTTCAGCTTTTTACCGTACACGGGTATTTCAAAGGTTCATGCATACCTCTGGTATTATGAGTAGTTAGCGGGGCGTATGGGAACCCCACTTCCGCTAACGTATCAAAACACTTTTTTCCCTCCCCTTCCCCCACCCCTGACCT